>JARJDW010022210.1:0-24325 GCA_030264715.1 Adinopsis sp. GC000173 | reverse complement strand
AATAATTTGCACTTTTAGGGGGGGGGGGGGGGGGGAACACATGTGGTTGGAAAATGGGGAGGGGGGGGTGCAATTGGTGGAAGGGTGGGGAAAAAGGGAATAGAGAAAAGGGGGGATTGTTGGGACCCCTGGCGGGGCGGGGGGGGGGGGGAGGGATACACAGTTGTATCGAAATTGTCAAAGGGGGTTCACATATGTTGAAAGTTTGGGAAACACTGATATAGATAAACTAGGAATGATTTGCTACACTTGATCGATCGTGATAAAAGTTTGGTTAAATGCTGAGTGCAATTTGACGTCATCAAACTATTTGATTATTCTAAAGTTTCTGTTTTTTCGAGCACATACTGTTAACTTTTTGAATATTTTTGGCAAAATGAAATACTTAATTTAACAATTAAAATTAATACAACACAGCATAAAATATAAAATAATAACTTGGAAAATAACAAAGTAACTCTTTTATTATCGATTCTAGTATATTTCGTATAGAAATCTTGATAAAAGTATGAATCAACTACAATAAATTGTATAGAAAATACTTTCAATAAAACGATGAGTAACCTCCACTCACGGATATTTTTCTACCCCCAAAATCCTTGCAGCATGATTTGCGACAACATTTTATTTTGTAAAGTAACTCATTACTCTTTTGCATTCTTTTATTACTTAGACCTTTTCAAATCGTTATTTTTTGGCTAAACATCTCATTCGCTAGACAGAAAGGAACCAGTGACTTTATCAATTTATACGATTCTCAAAACGGGGAAAATTTAGTTGCCAACTTAGTAGTTTGCAATGCAATTTTCAAGGTTTCAGATAACTTGTTCACATAAAAATCAAATCTATAGTTAGGAACAAGTAGTACTTATGATTTATTTAAAATGTAGAATTCTAAACAGTTCAAAGCATTTCCGGTTTAAGTCGGAAGTTGAAAATATCGCTATTCGATTAAGTTGCGTTCAGTTAATAATGTAATGAATCAAGCGAATTTTGATATAATTTATTGAAAATAATGAAAAACCTCTACTAGTTTGGTATGGGAAGCTTTATTGTACATACAAGCGATCGACTTCTTCAAGTCTGGGTGTATAAAAGTGATAGTCTAGTGACTAGACTCTAGTCCTAGGGCGAAGAGTTAAGTCAAGTATTTAAAGAAATTGTAAACACATTTTGTCTTTTCTACGTTACTTAGTATTTGGATAATATTATAATGGCATCGCCTGAATCATCAATGTAAGCTTTAAATTTGGCCCCTGGTAAAATTTTCGAACTTAGTTTGTGATAATTAAAAGGTTGCTCATCCTTGGATTCAAAGCTTTAAAACAATCTTACTCTGATTCCAAGGAAGCTGAGAGAAAGTAATGTAACAAGGTCTTACTAGTCTGGGCTTTAATATTTTTATAACGTTGCACAATTTACTAAAAATGCAAATGTGGCCCAAAATGAGCAGAAAAGTTTAATATGCCTAAATTTGAGTCTTTGTAATTTACTTTTCTTGAGAGTCCTGTTAATTAAATATTGTATAAATGTACATTTTTAATTGAAATAGTTTATGAAGAAGAATATCATCCAACAAAAATCCATAAGTATTTTATAGGGAAAAAAGTATTAGTTATTGATTTAATAAAAAAGTTATTGCACAAGTAATAAACATTCACAATGCTTTAATAAAACACAAAGAAAACAATAATAACGTATTTACCATGGAGCAACACATATTTCAATATTTAATCGGCATAATAAGCAAATGCAATATTGCATAATAATATCCCACACATGATTTAAATGTTAACATGTAAAGTGTTACCGCACATCTAAAAAGAAACATAGTAAAGCGGGGATTCCCGTATTTACTTGCAAACTCTATAAATACGTACCGGCTAATTTTAGCATATCGAAACCAATTTTTGCATGTTCCAGATCAACATGATAGGACGTTTTTGCCGTGTGAAAACAAAAACCGCACTCATAATTACATTTTCGCGTAAAATGGTAATTTACACTTTGTGGTCGTTGTGTGTCGCAGGTGCCGCGTTGCATTCGATTGCCTGCATCGCTTATTGAAAACAATTGTTTAATAAAATTGATGCCGTATTTAATAAAATACCAAAATATGTTTAAATAATAAAAGTAATCAAAGTATTCGTTTAACATGTTTGCGCGGTTTGAGTGTATCAACTTTCAAGTGTTATTTCGCGAACGATATGAAATAAACTAAATCGGAATACCAACTATTCGCAAAGTTGGCAATTATCTTAAGATAAGATTATAAATATTTATAATCTAATAATAATATGGATATCGAATTAGTGACTTCTATATAAATTTGATTGAGTCATCGCGCATCTGTTTCCGCACAATTAGAGTTGACAAATACTTCTCGGGTTTGTATTTATCCGAATCAAATCATAATTTAAGTTTTGCCTACTCGTTTTACTCCACTATGTATTTATTGAATATTGATGACTAATTGCTACTATGCGCAGCACTCCAACAAAAAGAAACTGAAGAATTTGTTTACAGATATCTTTGATGAGAGTTTAATAACAATGTGATAGGAAAACTAAAACATTGAAGCTTATTACTCATGATAAAACTATTGTGAAATCTCCCAATCCACGCAAATACTCTATCTTATAGTAATATTATGATTTGCAAACCACAAGAAACTTTGTTATATATATTTATTGACTTCACTGTAGGAATATTGTAAATAATATTCTGATTACATAGTATAGTACTAGGAAAAATCTTAGTTTCATCGCAGGGTTATTCTAGAATTTAGATATAAAAAAGGATGTATACATGTTTACCTGCATTATTCTTGTAATTTAACATTTTTATCAAATAAAAGGATATTTTTATATATAAAGTATTGTAGAAATCAAATCTTGTTTTTAAAATATGTGTTTCAATTACAAATCGGTTGATTAATTATACATAAAATGTGTTTTATATACAAAAGAAGAGCCCCATTAGCAGGACAAGTCCAACAAATCAAACCCGCAAGACAGAAAGTAGTAAAATTAGTTCTGTTGTGTTGGCATGTCTACAAATGATGCCAACCATGCCAACAATACTTCAAGACTGGTATCATTTCATCAAATTAAAACGCTGCGGTTCTCTCTAAATGCAATAAATATAGACAATAAATTCTCATAATTTATTTATTAAGCAATGTAAAATGATTGTTAATATTAAGTAAAATTTTGAATTAATGAAATTGAATAAGTTTACTAAATATTTTAGTACTTACATTGTAGTAGTCAAAATTGGACGTTTGATATTCACTTATTTAAAAGTCAAGTATTTAGATACTTTTATAAAATTTTAATAGATTATATTTATAACCATTCCATATGAAATTATTATTATGAACGTGCAATTATCGATAATGGAAGTTTTAATTTAATTTATATTAAAAGTCAGGTACAACAATTATTGTTTCTAACCTCTATTGTCAAATAAAATATACATAAACATTTGTAGTTATACATCAACTATGCCAACAGTACAGTGTAAAAAATGTTTAAATTAGAATCGTATATAACACCTGTAATATTAAGTTATGTTGACAAATATATAAAAAATTTCCGTCCTGAAGATTCACAGGTAATTGCATCAAGTCATTCGATTTGTTTGGTATCATTCTGTTTGTTGAAGGTTTCCTTGTGGGGTGGAGATGCATCATTTCACAATTTGGATTTACGTTTGGAAGTATTAGAACAAGAACTGCAGTTACCTTTCAGCTTTGTCTCCGGCCACATTCACGAGCTATTAATTCACGTTCCTTGGACCAAACTAGCTTCTGAACCAATAACAATCACTATCAATACTATAGGTAACGTGGCATTAGAAATGGCAAATCACTTCTATGTTAAATATATGTTTTTATTGTAGAATGCATTTTAAAATTACGAGGTTCAGATACGACAAGAAATGCCGAACGTACACAAAGCAAAGAAAGGCCAAGAAAAAATCCAAATCGTAACAGGTGGGTTTGTAAATTGGAAAACCTTTTGAATATTATTGAATTATTTTATTTGTTTGAGCAGGCAACTTGTAGAAGCACCCACCGGTTACGTTCAAATGTTAATTACAAAAATTGTCAGTAACATAAGAATTTACTGCAATAATTTGATATTAAAATATGTTGAAGAAGATATTGTGTTGTCTATGAATGTTAAGTTACTTACGTTTGAATCGGCTAATGAACAATGGGAAGCTGCATATACAGGTATAAATGCTGCATACATGAAAATTATATTGTGGGGGTTATGTAAATGAAAACTGAGTACTCGATGACTTTCTACTTGGAATAAAATCAAAGTCCAATAATATCTTTTCTCAAATCGTTAAAGACTTATAGATGCAAGGTGAAAGATACGGTTGATGAAGTGTTTCCCAATCAAATGGTAGAAGTAAATGTAATTGTATTGCTGGATGTTTGACTTTATTTTGACCAAGACGCTTTCATAGCGTTGTGAATCCTGTTAGATCATAACGCTATCTTGCTGTTTCAGCAATTTGGTGAGAAACACTATCATCTGGATCTTTCACCTTTGTAATTTCTAAATCTTTTGCTATTTGAAAAAAGACATGAATTTTATTCTTACTTGGAACTGTACGAGAGGGTGGATTTGTGGATCAGCGACCTTTCTATTTATAAAAACAAATTAATGGTCTCTTTTTCTTCATTTGAATGACCCTCTTATTAATCTTTGATAGAAGTAAATGATATTTTATTACAAATATTGTTATAGATGTGCATCCAACACAAGTATTATTAAGAAAATTGATTGCGATTAATGATCTGACGGTTTGTCTGGATAAGAGAAATGCTTCTGGCAAAATTGATGTATATCAAGAACCAATGCTCTATCGTTGTTCAATGGTTATTCATTTTCTAAGAAACTATTTTTTAGCGAGCGCTAAACGTGCATCAATTACACGATTTGATATATTTTGCAATTCGTAAGATATTAAATTATTAAACTCATATGGAAAATATTTAAGTAAATGTTATATGTACTAGGATGGAATTTAGTATGACTGAACAGCAAATACCAATGTTGATGCGATTAATTTATCTACTACAAGCGCTACAGCAAAAACAGCTCAAGTCTGATATTGATTTGAATATGGATGTTGAAACTGTTTTGGAAGGTTCAGGTAATGATTTCCATTTGCTGCAACTCGAATATTAAGTAATAAATTTATTTTCATTATAGAATATGGTGGGGAAAAGCAATCGTTGGCAGGCTGGGCTTGGTCTTTAGTCCCATCAATACTTCCAGCAAGAAACGATGACGTCGAAAGGGAACAACAAATGTTGAATCTTGGACATACGATGCACATTGGTTTTTATGATGACGATGCTTCTCTAACATTTAAGGTAGATAATATCAACGACTATATTAAAAATGTAAGTTTCCTTTGCTATTTCAGGTATCTGAATCCAGCAATGACAAAGGCAGTTACTATTCACAAAAGAAATTAAAATATTGGCCTATTTTAACTTGCAAATTGCAAGGAATATTTGCTGAAATGATTTCGCATGGCAAACAATGGACACAAGTTGGTATTGGTATTAGTCAAATTTTACTTTTACCAATTGGCCATTGCAGCTGTTCCATACAAGATGTATTTGATAACGTTCAGACTTTGGAATATTTGAAAGCAGGTTAGTTAAAATAAAGTTTTATATAAACTACTTTTATATACACAGACATCTATTTTTTACAAATTTTATAATTCTTTGTTTTGGCACTAATGCTCTCAAAGTATCTATGGAATGAATTAACGAATATCTGCGATTCTAATTGTTATTTCACAGATTCCAACAAAAATTTTAAGAAGTATACCGTTATTTAAGTACTTAGGCATTTCTAGATTATTGTGATTTCAAAGCACATCCACAAAATGTCTTAGACCCAAGCAATAATAGGGAACACTCTGTAACAGTTATTAATAATAGGGGATATACAGAGATTTGGTATAATATATGAAAAATACTTACCTTTTATTGACCTTGATCAAATAAACAGATTGAAACTACTATTTAACAATTATTAAATAAATATCCTACACAAAAAATATAAGAAAAGTGCAATTTCTTACGTTAAACTGCGTTTGTGATTTTAGGATCAGTATCGAGTATGCATAAAAGCGATTCGCTTTTCGATGCAAAAGCTCCTGAAAATAATGGCCAAACACGCAAATATTGCGCACAGTGGGATAAATATATTGAACAAACTTCAGAAGCATCTTTATTGGAACGAACACCGGCGTTTGTTTTTGACTACTTGTATCAATTAACTATTCCCGATGATATGACAAGTGAAAATTTATCGGAATTGGGAAGTGATTTAGAATATAGGTAAATCGCTTCTGTTATTATATGCTCTCTAAATTGAAATTAATAAAATTAATTTTGCAGCAATTTGTCTGAACGATCGCTGCTGCGTGTGGTTGTTGGTCCGTTTAAGCTGCGTATTTGTTCTGGTTTCATTCATCGGATGAGTAGTTTGAATGCAGCTGCATCAGCTTACGATTACATTCCATATAGTGTGCCAAAGCCGGAGCCGGAACTATGCGATCTTCCACCACCAAACACCGATGATTTTGATGCATTGAATGAAAATATTCCAACAAGAGTTACACAATTAACCATTTTAGCACCTGTTATTGAATTTCAATTACTTGATCATCCCTACTTTCAAGCAAGTAAAGGTTACTTATTTAAAAGGCGAAAAGTAAGCATATTTTATTTCTATAATATCGCAGGTTTTAAATAAATAATTATTTTTGTAGAAAATTTCAGCATATAGTCCAACAAATCCAACTATTGAACTACCAAAGATTACCTTAGAATGTCAATGTATCGATTTGCGTTTATGCAATCCAATGTATCCCAAACGTTTAGTAACAACCACATGCCAATTACCCGATCCTCCAAAACATATGTTCGATGCGTGTCACACCGACATGAGCATAAAAGTAATTGGTTTTTGCAGTAGACTAGTTATTGGCAATCGGCAAACAACGATACTGACACCCAGTAGTGTGTCATATCATTCGCGAACAATTTTAATGCCCCAGTATTGGATCAATCCAAACATTCCACATTTCGAGATGACGTTAGAATCAGGTAATTTATAAATAAAGGATTGAAGTGGTGGATTAGTAATGTGCAATATACCTTTCAGATAGTATTAGTTTTACCGGAACAAATCCGAAGATTGTTATTGTCGCTCATATAATTCACAAGCTAATAAAATTAGATACTGAGGATTCGGTTAACTTAATAATTAATAGCTCATTGCTACAAGATGCTCTGCGCACTCATGGTTAGTCTCAATAACTTGTATATAAAATGGATACATTTGTTAATCACTTTTTATTTGTTTTAGGTTTAGTTTATTTAGAGTTTTGTGTTGAAGGAATTCGGTTTAGACGTGTTGAAACAAATTCGACGGTAACATGTGATGTTAGTCTAAGCTCAATTAAAGCGTTTATATTTGAACCAATTGATATTGTATATAATGCAAGCGATGAAATGAGAAAATCTATAAATGAATCGAAAGCGAACTACAACTTCTTCCAAACTCGCGAAATTCAACAGGTTTTGATTGTTTCTGGACCCGAATCTGAGTACGATCACAAAAATATTAAAAACACTAACGCAAAGGAGGAACCTTTGTTAACTGTAACAATTCAATTTCCACTCGCCCCCGAAAGGCAAATGCATCCGCCGTTGGTGCACTTCAATTTACGTGAAATACGTATTTGCATTGACCCGTTATTGTGCAAATGGTTGCTTTATACGCCAAAGAATCTGCCTTTGAAGACTGAAGTTATATTTGAATCATCACAACGAAAGTTAAGTCGTAGCTATTCGGATATTAGCAACTTCGAAACACCGAGGAGAAGTAGAACTCCGCACGAATCGGTTCATAGCAGTTTAGATCAAACCACATTTGTGCCACCTAGAATGTCTACCAATTTCAATGTGAAAGACGATGAAAGTGAAGTTGATGTAGGTACAAAATTATTTATGACAATTAAGTAGAATAATGTATTATATTAGTTGCAAGAACGGACGTACAATATTTTGAAAAAATGGTTTGATGTATGGAAAGGTTTACTCATTTTCGGTGACATATCGCAGTGCGTAATTTACTTTCCTGTAAGATCTCTATCGGCAGTTGGTTCTCAAGGCATTCAGCAAGCAGTTGACGAGGCAATGAAAAAGGAAAACCCTCCAGAGATATTTGTTTTTACACTTCCATCAGCAATGATTCGTAACGCATCACATAAAGAAAGTTTAATGAAATATATATCAAACTCATTACCTGTGTTACTTCCCGAAACACTATGGACAAAAAGTAAACTAACTACAATTTGTACAATACAATTACTTTATGATTATTTTTGTCGCAGGAAAGTCCAGCTTTCCATGGAGTATTATCGTATCAGATTTATGTTGTTTTACATGGCAAAATGGCGAGAAAATTAACTGTTTAGCACCAGTATCATTAACATCCACTGTGGGAATGTCGACGAAGTCAACTAAAGTTGATGTAGCGGAACCTAGTACTAGTAAAGCGATGGAAACGATAAATGTGTATTTTCCTAATGACAAGGGTGATATTGGAACATTTGGTATTTGTATACACGTTGATATGACACCAATTCTTATATCAATTTCGGAGATACAAGTAATTATTATAAAACATAATTAATTTTAACCGAATTGACAAATTTTTAATAGGTTTGTTTGATATCAAGTCTATTGCACGGTTTACTAGAAGTTGCATATAATATATTTCCGGAATCAACGACGGATATACCAAAAATGGAGCCGTCATCACCTATGCCAGGTCCTATGCAAGATTCTCAACTATCCCCGTCTCTTTTAAAGGAAAGTATTGATTCATTGAGTGATAAAATTCCACATGTAAGCAGTGAAAATTTGGATAACGATAATATTAAATTAACGGCATGGATACAATGGACAATAACAAGATTCACTATCGAGTTACTGGCTCATGATTCGAACGATATGAGCTCTAAGGATATTTATATTAGAAAACCGAAATTAAAGTTTGTGATTGATGCTGAAGATATAGTGAGTTCTCTCGATTTTCAGAATGTTTATTTAAAGTTGAAAGGGAAAGTTGGCTCAGCCAGTATTATGCACTACATTAAGTGAGTATTCAGTTTCTTTTTATCTTTAAAGTATTAACGTTGATTAAACTATGAAGGGATGAGATTCGTAATGTATGGCAACCTGGTGATTTTTTGGGATTTGTTATGCGTGCCAATGAAGATCATACAGCTACTGATAGGCAGGAAGATACCAGTTTTGCAAATGTAACATTAACACGTGCTTCATGCAAGCATACTCATAGTTTGTGGGGTGCCAATAAGAATCAACGCAGTGATAAGGTATGCTATTTTCTGATTTAAACAATGCAAATTCGTTTTATGGAGGTAAATTATATATTATCAAGTTATTAAATATTAATTTCGAGAAATCTTATTTTTTAAATAATGTTACGTACAGGATTTCTCCGCGAAGTAATCTCAGGATTTTTTTGTTATATTACTTTGGGTTCTTTCATACCAGAAAAAAGATGATTTTTCGTATTCAATATTTGTTGCACTATACCGACTATAATACAGTATTGCGTTGGACGGCTATTGCGTAAATTTTGAACTCAGGTGGTTGTTTCAATGTTTGTTTAACGACACTGAAAAGCATCTCAGTCGGATATTTGACGAATGTAAAGTATGACGCAAGTCTAGCAAGCCAAGTAGGTGAACCAACTCTTAGAATTTGGAATACTGTGTATCATGTTTTAAAATTTGTAACGCGTATAATGTATTGATAAAATAAAATTTGATGAAAATATTACCAATTATATTTTAGGAGTTTTAATTTGAACTCTATTTCTATTTAAGGATGAAAAAATTGACAATGTGCATATGCATTCAAGATACATCACCGAAATAGTATTAAATTTGCAACCAATTGATGTATTAGTATCTCCAACTACATTGAAAAATTATTTCTTGGTTATTGAACCACTGCTGAAAATACCACCTTTGCCGACAAAACCACTTAAATCCGCAACTAGCAATCCATTGCACATTAATAACAGAACTTTACCTCTTACGTATTTGGATTTCTATGGTTTTCGTTTCATTATGCCTTCGGTGGATTTAGGTCAGAAGAATAAGATGCACAATTTGTGCGTGTTTGAAATCAAACGCATCACATTAACACCGACTGCTGAAAACCCTATCTGCCGCATGCCGCTACGTTCCGATATCTATCAACAAGCTGCACAAGCTAGGATATTAAACATACCAGGTATTTGTTGTTAGTTAATTGATTGCGATTCATTATTTTTTTTCTATTAATTTTTAAAAGGAAGTGATGTTGAGGATCGCCAGTATCAGTTGGATATTGTTGGTATTTCAATAAGTACAGGTGCTTGGAGTGAAATAAGCCAAATCTTAAAATACACCGGTAAAAGTATGTCGATGTTGCGTACCATGAGCGAGAATCCAGCTTTGGAATGGAATAGTCTGGAGAAAGGCCAATTAAACAATGATATTGAAGTTACTTATTGGCCTTTAGTTACAAAGTAGTTGATTTCAAATACATATAAGATACCATTAATAAAATTATTTAAAATTTTAGGTTTGATATATCAATTGTGGCCGCTCCCGCGATGATGTACAAACGTGATGTCATTTGTGGACACTCGATTGAAGTGAATTTCATAACAGATATAAAAGTAACAATCTCACTGGACCAAATAAAATTATTATTTGCACTCTTAAATGAATCGTCGTATGCGTTCGATATATTAATAACTAATAAGCATACATTAAAACGGCCGCAAATAATATTTCCATATTCGCCGTATAATTTTGAGATTCAGGAATACGAGCCGGACGCAACATTGGCAGATGTTGATTTCATTGAGGTTACAAAGGATTCTGGCATTGATACCTCCGATTTGAAAAGCACAACATTTTCGATGAAGACTAAAGTAAGCGATTTTATTGATGAGTTAGATGAATATATTTATCAGGTTTGAACAACAAAGACCGAATTCCTGTCGTTAAGTGTATAAAACTTTTTACACATTGATTTATACATTGATGAAATTTTCTAGTATTTAATCCATTTAAGATGTAGGCAACATTTCTAACACTCTTAAATCTCAACTTCGTAATCTTATATATTGTGGACTGTTAGTGTAAGTTTTAAATGTTTAAATGAATACTAGTTTTGAACAAATAAGCCATTCAATACTTACAGTTAGGTGTAGGTATATTATTTTAATTTTATTGTGTTGTATCATATTTATACCTATTATCTTGAGTATCCAGTCTTTGCAACGTTGATATTCAATTGGTGTGACTGACAGAGTTTGCAACTATGTGCCTTCTAAACCAGTTGGTAATTTGAACAGTGCAAGTCTTTAGCTTTATCTTAAGATAACCTAACATCAGAGACAAACCTTGATGCTAGGTTGAACGGTCCCAAGCTTTAATTGATGTTGACATGCTGCTAGCTAGGGCAATTATCAGTGCGTATATGAAATTTTCTAAGTGTAACAGTATGACCTTGATAGGACATTCTTCAGTTTTTCACTGATTAAATTAACTTAAAAACGAATGCGAGATGAATAGTACAAATTTGAGTTTAAAAATTTAAGTTTGCAATTACTAGTAAAACAGAAATGTATATGTTAAATTTTATGTTACATGCTTAAAGTTTTATGCGTTTGACGACAGTGTTTCTTTCATTTTGAGCAAATATTGTGTTTGTAACTATACTTATTAATTAGGAAAGTAACTATCTAAAGAAGATGAGTGATGTGAGTGAAAAATCTGGCGTTACTGGCGACAATACTACACAACCATTTAAATCTATACTATCAGCAAAGTCGTTTGTGCCATTGGATGTATTAGTTACTGGTGGAAAGATATCAATATCATTATATGAATATCAGAATGATAATAAAAGAATTACGATATCAGCATTAAAACCATATGAGGTGAGCCTCAAATATTTCTGAATGAGTTATAAATTGACAATTTATTTATTCTTTTAGACTGAAAGTGATAAAGGTTATGAGGCATCAGAAGAAGGGAGTAGTGATGAAAAAGTAATTATTAAGCAATTTAAACCATTGATTTGCATTACTCTAACAACCCCGAACGCATTCTTATCTGACACGCAAATTGGAAGGAAAATGCAAATATCATGCTTTGATGTTTCTATCAAAATTAGTTCGCAAAATCATAAAATTATTAAAAACATTCCAACAGATGAAGATTTTAGCATTAACTTATTAGAAACTAAATCAGGCGAACCGAATCCGGATACAGGAATATTGCCAGCTTTTTTCACATTGAAGTGGTCAAAAGGTTTTGTTTACTACTTCATTCCATTATAGTCATTCATATAATTGTTTTCATTTATTTGTAGGTATAGGGAAACCAGCCACATTAGATATCGATATAGCGAAACCGACAAAGATCTTGTTTTCTATATCCCGTTGGCTATATCTTCTGCAAATTTATGATACAATTTTGGATAACTTCAAATTTAGTTTGAATAGCATTTACAAGAAAACTAATGAAGTTAAAGTCAAGAAAGTTGAATTACACCTATCGGCTACATCGAAAAGTAATGATCACTATTCCAAATTCAAAGAAATTAAAGATAATTTTATTGGATTGACCATATTGAATATAAATTTTGCGCAAACAATTTTAACAATACAAACTAGTGATGCAATTGAACTGAATATCAGTTTTGCTAAATTTTTTAGCCATTTAACAATTACGAATCGACCGGAAAAACTGATAAACACTGTAATTTTTGAATGCGTGAGTGTTGGCGTATCACAGGAAAACGAAACACGACTTATTTTAAATCCTTGGACTGTAAGTTTTGAGATCACACTATTTTGGGAATCTTGGCAACATGTGAATTCAAATCCGCAAATTCAAATTTCAATCGAAAGCGATTGTTTTATACTCGACTTAAGCCCCGATAAGATTCTTTACCTGCAAGAATTATTTGCCGAATTAAATGATTTTATGAGTAACTTTCGAAAACATGAAAAGTCGTATAAGTCCACCTCCAAGGTGGAGACGTTTAAAGTACCGATTGGCGAAAAAGAACAACACTACAAAGATGATTTACGCGCTGGTGCTTTTCAATTCGTTGATGCTGCAAATAATAACATTGACGAGTTACCGTTGCCATATCAAGTCATGTTTTGGAATCGTAATGTATCGGCGATGGCGTGGCGATATCCCCAACCGCGCGCATTGACAAAAGTGCGAATATTTCCCGTTCCGTTCAAAATGACAACGGAGAACGAGGAAGAGCAGCAAGTATTGTGCCATTTAGAATACTGGTCCGAATGTCATGGATGTTATCAACCGTACACGCAATTCTATTTATCTGAAGTTGAAATGTGCCATCTGGAGTTGCCTAAAAATCAACCGCAACCAGCTGTTGCCTGCACGTGGCGTGTGTTATTAACAACACCAAACACCAAAGAATTTAATAACTATCGCATAATGATATCACCTCGGGCTCTGGCCGGATGCATACGGGTTGATTCGTATTTCAATAAGAATTTAATTCCTGACCTTACCGTCGCATGCCATTTGGGGACGATCAACATCAATTTATTCAACTACTTCGACAAAAATAAGCCGCATAATTCACCGCAAGAGTTAAGAAACTTTACGCACAATATTTTTCTACCTGACTATCAACAATTTTTAACGTTAAGTATTGAAAATGCAAACGCTTATTTAGCTACCTGGAAATTTGAAATGCTTATCTTCGATGTGAGTTCAACGATAAAAAGTACAATTTTAGATTACGGATATTTAACGCAACAGATGCTCATTGAGCCATTCACAGCGAAACTGGAAGTAAGCGTTTCTAAATCTCTAGGAGTGAATTTCATATCGAAACCGATTCATGTGATGTTTGGTGCTTGTTCCGCTCATACATTGGCTGTGAGCGCGCAAATGTGGTCGCAATACCTAATCAAATCAAAGTCGGAGGAGCCGAATGATTTGATAATTATGACTCAGTATGTTATTTGCAATGATACGAATATTAGTTTGCGATTTGGACAAGCTGGATTGGAGGCAATTTTACTACCACCTAGATTTTGTCATTTGTATGCGTGGCGATCGCAAAAATGCAAACAGATGATCCGCGTCGCATTGAAGGAAAGCAGATGGGTCTGGTCGGAACCGTTTCGCATCGATCAGGATGGAACTGAAATGTATAAGATACCGGATGAGACAACCATGATTGTCGTTACAATTAAATCGTTATCGGCTACCCAGAAGCAAGTGATATTTTCAGGACAGTTTGTGCTTTGTAATATGCTCCTGGAACATTTTGAACTTAAGATATTCGAAGGCGCTGGCAAGGATAAAGATCGCGAGTTTAAAATTGCACAAAGTCATATTGTTGAAGGAAAAAGTACTCCGCCATCGATGTTAATTGATACAACTAAAGCGTACTTTATGCGATTGCGATTTTTCGGTTTAGAATCAGCGTGGACTGGTGATATTCCACTTGCTGAAAATGCGAAATGCGCTCAGCCGTGGCTTGTTAAAGGTAATAAACAAAATTATTATTTGCTTTGTTTTAAATTTGTTTGTAAAATGATTTTAGTGCCGTTGCAAGAGCGCGGACAGTTTTTAAGTATCTGGTGTCGAATTGTTGTTCAAAATTTCCAAAAAGGTTCGAAAATATTAGCAATGTTGTGGCCTTTATTTATTATACGTTCCAATCTTCCAATTACTGCCAAAGTTCATATTGAAACACCAACACTAAATGTACACTTAGAATCAACGATACGAGGACTGGGTGAATATCAACAGCTGTACTGTCCGGGAACTATTGACCACTCTCATCAATTAACTTTCCAATTAGAGTATGTACCCGTTACTAATTTTTGTTCTAATACTTGTCACAAAATGAATCACTAGAATTTTCATTAATAAAACTCTTAAAAACAATTTAGGATCTAACAAACTACAAAAATACATAGAAATTTAAAGCTATTAGATCCAATTTTTTAATTCGGTTATATTATAGAATATATATAAGAGTCAGAAGGGCAAACTTAACAAATGATTTTAATCCAAAGGCTAACTGATCAATTTGACCTTAATTGAAAACTTGATCCTCAATTTTTCGTGAAGTTCGTCTTTGAATAAAATGAAATATTTAAATTAAAATGTAGAATAAAGGGGGTGCAAATGCAAATTGATTTCAGACCTCCATGAACGCTGTATATTATATTTTGATAGTTTAACTTTTCCATAAGGTTTTTTGTAGCCTCAAAAAATTATTTAATTTATAAAATCATTTTATTGTATGAAATTTTTGTTCCTTATAGGGTATTTAATTAAAAAGAGAGAATTCAAATTATAACAAATTGATCAAATTAATTGGTTCTATAACACAATTGTATTTATTTTGCACTATTATCATTAATTTGTTAAATTTTCAGTAATAATACAACGCCAACAAACCCCTACGTACCACTTAACTATAGTTTAGTCGACCAGAAGGTATTTTTCAAGAAATCGGAAGGTGAAGATATAAATGAAATTCTTGAAATCATAAACAATTATGATAAAGAGCAATGGGAATATTTTAAAGACGATTTAGAGAATGTCGATTTTATTGTGGATGAGCAACCGTTAACTCATGTTCAAGTAAACGATACAAATAACTTACTTTTGTTAGCACTAATTACTTCGCGTTTAGGTACGATATCAAAATGCCTGTCTCCACTCAAGTGCACTTTTAGTAGAACTATTGCCATGGGCGCTGCTCGTAAATATGTTTGGATGTTCTATTGCATTAATTATAAACGAAAAAGAATTGTGTAGGATTAGTCATCATGGTATAGTTACACCACCAAAGTTAGAGGTAAGACATTAATGTAGCTTGTTGCAATTTTATTCATGCACGTTGTTCTATTTAGGAAACTTTTTACATTGGTGTTGGAATATGTGGTACCTGGAATATGTCTCAACCCCTACAGCTTGCAAAATCAAATTGGTCCCAAACATTTTACATGCCACAAATTTCCGGAACTGTGCCTTTGGAGGGTTCTATTAAAACCGTTGTTAGTTGCAATCCATATGTAAGTACAAACAACTATTATTGATATTCAGGCAAATAGTGTAATAAATTATTACTTTTTCTGAAAGTTTCTTCAGTGAAAATAGCTGTAATACAAATTATCTTAATGTGTAACATACGCAAATATAAAAATGTCAGCCTTTTTGAATAAATTTGGCAATGTTACAGTCGTCAGAAGAAATTTATAATCTTTCTACATCTGGGTGCTAAAATAATGATAATCTAATGATTATTGAATTTGTTTAAAGGTTTCAGTATTATCAATATCCAGTAATATAGTAAATGAAATACGTCTATTAAAAGTGAATTCATCCCATGTAATTACAAGCCATTTATCCATTCAACTGCATGTTGTTTCGTTTGCTGTACCAATGGACCATGTTAACTCACAACTACCGAGGCATTTTGAGAAACATGCTTTTATTTTACCACCGTACTTAAATAAAAGGTAATTGAAATTGTATAGTTAAAGTAAAATCGCCTAATATGTTAGAATTATTTATAGTCGATGCGGAATACCTATAATTCAGTGGCTTGCACTGGGCAGCTATGAAGAAAGCAATGCTTCATTAGCTTTATATATAACGTTTTCAGCAAGAAATCAATGGTCGTGTCCAATTCGAGTAGATAAAGGATTCAATCGTCGCAGTATAGCTTTGCAAGCAGATGATTGCTCGGTAAAATGTTTATTTTTTCTAATAAATTAATTATTAGTGTTTTTATGATTGATTGATAGGTGCCAATAGTAATAGTTGCTCAAGAATCAAAAGGACAAATTTATTTGTCGATTCATCACGATTTCCATCCACAACTTCTGATTGAAAATAGAAGTGGTAATAAAATTTATTGCGCTCAAATTAACGAAGAAAATGTTGTGCTGAAGGATAGCGAACATTTTAATTGGCTGTGTCAAATTGATGATTCCCGATCCGCATATTATACAATGACTACAGTTGATGATAAATTTCCAGAATTACCAATTAGTAACATGCCGGAATGTTTAGTTTTAGCTTCAGCTAGCGAAAGTAAAATATTTAATAAATATATTAAATTTGTCGAAACATAATCAATTTTAATTTTCAGATGATCCACAAGAATTTTTATGGTCTACACCAATTGTTGTATCAAGCTTCAATGATCAATTTGTTCGCATTCCATTTTATGGCGATGTTAAAGTTTCTGTTAAATATTCAGTACATACAACGAATATAATTATTGAATCAGTTAGTCAGGTAGAAATCAGTGCGCGAGATATAAGAGTGCGATTATCGTTGCACGAAAACGAACAATATAATACTAGTAATAAAATGGAAGTTGCCAGAAAAAATGACCCAAGGGTATAAAGGGATCAAATACATCTTTGCTAATTGATTAACGTTTGTAAATTTTAGATGGATGGTAGGGATGGTAGTAATACAACAATCGGCAGTACATATTTTAGCGCGGAAGAATCGGTGTCTTCCACATCGACTGATATGACATCGTATGAAAAATTCCATCCAAATTTCGATGTGCTTCCAATATTAGTTGAATCTTCTTATAATCAAATAGCATCAAATCAAAACGTAAATTACCATGTAGCACAATTTGACGGATTGCGGGTATTAATTTTTATCAAATGTATAACGATTACGTTGACGTCGGATTTGGAAAATGGTGGAGTCGAGAAAGTAGAAATTTCTAGTCTAACATGTGATAATATTTCAATATCGCTTACAAATGCAGATGTATTTACCCCACAAATCTAACAATTTCAATCGCTATATGTTCAATAATATTTTAGATATCGCACATTTCATTAAGTGTTTCGGATATACAGCTTGATAATCAATTATATACCAGAGGTTCCTATGATTTTCCGGTTATATTAGTTGGGCAAGAAAATCGGCAAAATACAACGCTGAAAACGTTGAATGTTCCTATTGCGCAACTTGTACACCAGGCGCAGGAAGGTTGTTTAATCAAAGTAGATTTAACTATTGAAACATGGAGAGATATAATTCTGAATAAAACTATTACAGGTAAGTTGAAAATGGAATTTCGACGCGCATGCTTGACACATTTTACTTAGAATTCGATTAATGTTTTGAAAATTTGCCATATATTATACATACGAAACTACAATATTCAAATTGTCTGAACTCGTATTTTAACTAGGAGGATATTTTTATAGCACTAAAAATTCAAAGAACCAAAACCAGCATGTTTTTAGGTTTTTGAACATTTTATCGAAAACGGCTTAAACTAAACGGTAGTCACATCATCTGCCTAGAATCTAGTGCATCGAATAATTTGTTTTGATTATACCTCTTACAAAACATTTCAAGAAAAGTGATTTTCTAAAATTATTTACTGCTAATATTGCAATTACTTATCCAACTGCGAACATTTAAAGCATTATGGACTAGGATTTAGGTAGATGAAACTATTGCCGTTTAGTTCAAGCCTCTCTTTGAAGCAGTTTTCATCAAAATATGTTAATTTCCATTCAATTAACTTCTTTGGCGCTATAAAAGTATATTCCTGGTTAAAATGAACATATTCAAATAAGTTGAATATGGTAGTTTTATCTGCCTATGACAAATTTCTAATATATTGAGATATTTATCTACGAAAATCAAGCATCTGCGTCGAAATTCCTTCCCAAAATAAATAGTTTTAAAACTAACACAACATTTTTTTAGATGTAAGAGATATTAAAATGAAAGTAGAATCAATGTCACTGTACATAGAGGATATTTATATAATGAAATTAATAGATTATTTGACGATTTTACAACCCTCCAAATTAGTATTATGGAACAAAACAGCGGTAGTGCCTAATTATAAATTGAGTTCGGTTTACGTGCCGGTGCCGGCCCACCTAATTTGCGGAGCGTCAATCTTAACAAGGCCATTAAGCTTACGTTCATTTTCAATTGAGCCTGTATCACTTTTACTATCAGTACATGCATCAATTAAAATTTATCTAGCACTGGATCAATCACCCCTACAGTTCGGCGGATTTGATAAAAAACGATTATTTACAACACATTATAGGTAATCTAATAAGTAGATAGATAATATTTTAATAAAACTAAATATAAAAATTTTAAGATTGGGTCATGCTTTGACGATGCATTACCTGTCGGGCGCAATTTTCGGCGCTGGTTGGGTAGTTGGATCACTTGAATTGCTAGGAAGTCCCGGAGGTTTAGCTCGCGCAATGGGTTCTGGTCTGCGAGATTTTGTTAGCTTACCCTATCACGGATTGGTACAAGGACCGTGGGCTTTTCTACGTGGTGTATCGTACGGTTCGGCAAGCCTAATGAAACATATTACCGCCGGAACGTTGCAATCCGTTACCAAATTGGCGTCGAGCGTTGCAAGAAATCTAGACCGGCTAACGCTTGATGAGGAACACCTTAAACGAACTGAGGAGTCGCGCAGGCAGCGTCCGCAAGGTTTGACTCAAGGATTTATGCAGGGTTTGACAGGATTGGGTATTAGTTTATTGGGTGCAGTAGGTGGTATTGCACATCATCCATTGCAATCTGTGATGATGGAAGGTGCAACACCGAAAAGTTTAGTGGCAGGAGTCGGTAAAGGAATTGTAGGCGTCATAACAAAACCTTTGAGTGGGGCTGCTGAACTGGTAGCCTTAACTGGGCAAGGTAAGATTATTTTCGCTTTACTCGTTATATTATAAATCTTGTCTATTAACTACACTGCGCTTGTCGCAAAAATTTACCTATAA
Organism: Adinopsis sp. GC000173; assembly: GCA_030264715.1. NCBI lineage: Eukaryota > Metazoa > Arthropoda > Insecta > Coleoptera > Staphylinidae > Adinopsis > Adinopsis sp. GC000173. The sequence goes on along the minus strand of JARJDW010022210.1, from coordinate 4,358 downwards.
AACACGAACCTTTTGCATTTTTATAAAACTTTTTGTAAATTTTGTTAGAAAATGCACATGATTGAGGAATTAGTAGTGCTGACATGTGTTGAAAAAATGCAAAATTTACACCTTGTTTTTCTAAAAATTCTGCACTATAATTGCTTTAGACAGAGAGATTTTCAAGAAATGCAAATTACGTCCTACCCAAAGCTTGCTCGAATAAATATACTGTTTGATTCTTAAAAGTTACGATATAATACTATTTTTTAGGTTTACTACAAGGCGCAGGTTGGAATAATTATGTAGAACCACGTATGAATCCAGTGATAAACCACGTCTATTCAAACGCCAATTCTCCACTAAAATATAAATGGAAATTTACACAATCTGTAACGCAAAGCAATATATTATTTGTAACAGAAGCGACTGCCATCACAAATATCAGTCAATATGACGCCGTTGCGTTAGTTCTCACCACCGAGGCCTTAATTATCGTCGATATCGACGAAGATATGTCGCAACGTGTCCTCAGTCTGTCAGAACTGACGGGCATTACGAATAATGATCCGACGTTGCTGTGCTTAAAGCTCAACCCTCCACCAATCGTTCAGAAAGCGGTAGAAGATGAGGTCGTCGAAATGGACCCGGCGTGTAGAGCGCGTGTGGCTGATTATGTGCGAAGTACTGTTGGTTTGATGCAATTGCCTGATACATTATCACCCGAACATTCGGAAATGAGTATATCGCCAGATGAAACACCAACATCTAGCCCAAATGGTGGTAATACAAGTGATACACTACTTACTTTCTACGTTAACCCCCAAAGTAGAAACTATTTCCTGTGCTTATTAGAATTAGCGAAACAACAATCACTAAATTATAATTTTCCTGTGCTCTAATTTTAACTTATATTATAAAATATATTTTTACATTCCATTTATCTTAAATGGATGTTTTGTTATTAATTTTTTACCCCAAGTTGATACGATTTTGCAATAAAATAAATGAAAATTCTATTAAAATCAAGTAAAACAATTATACTGTAAATAAATGGCTATCTATATTTTGTTATATCCCTTTTTGTGATGTTTGCTTTACATTTTTCACAAGTATCAGTTAGATTTAATACACAATTACGGCAGTAGAAATGTTGACACGAAGTCACATACAAATTACTCTCACACTTACATTTAGCACACTCGTGTTTATTGTCCTCGACAGCGTTACTGTTTGTAAAAGATATAAAATTTTTATCCTTCATCACATGGGCTATCGTCTCATCCAAGCTCAACTTTATTCCATTGTCTAAACACACTTTTTTATTACCATCACACAAAGCGGTATTATTTTTGAGTTTGTGTTTCGTTCCAGAAGTTCTTGCCACTGTAAATGTTTCGATTCGATGTGAATTTGTCACCAAAAACATATCAATGCGGCTTTTTAGAGCGACATTTAACAGCGGTCGTCTGTTGTTTGTAAATGGTAGCCCAGTGAATGGATCGCATGCATGCCTTCCATATCTAGCATCACTTTGTGCGCATTTTTCTATAGTACTCTGATCCACCGTGTGTCCACTTGGCAAAGTCATTGGTATCGCCATCATTTCATATGTTAAGGAATCTTGAAAATCATCAGGAATTTTAAATTCTGCTGTACCATTCGCTGTAGATTTAGGGCTCTCATCTTCATTGACATCTGATTTTACAGAATTCAAACGAGTTATAGTGTCGCAGGTTACTTTCGAGCAAGACTTTGAAACTCTTCCCCATATTTCTACGCTTCCCAAGCAAGGAACGGATCGATCTGTCTTTAATATTCGAATTCGCACACTATTTGCATTAGTAAAGTTTCTAAAAGTATTATTTTTAAAGTAGGCTAAATTAAAACTATTATTTAAATTCCTAGGAGGATTATTTTTCGAATAATATCGTGAATTATAGAACACAACGCCACTTTCATTATAAAAACTTTGAGCAATTGATGTGTATGAGCCTTGATTATTTTTCACTAGGATTTCAACACCGATACATTTTTGTGTACCGATGGTTGTGCCCAATGATATGTAATGGATATTTGCGGCACATACCAATTCAAAATCAACATCGATGGGTGGTTTAATGGATGTGTAGGCTAAAAATCCTCTGGATTTCACAACTAGATTCTTGCTTATAAGATTGTCGGCCTCATAGTTGTCCATAGCAGCTGCTTTAGTACTCACTTTCGGCAATAACTTAGGATCAAGAAAATTAATTAACACATTTTTATTTCGTTCCATAGTAACATATCAGATTAAAATAGGATTTTCTTAAAATTTTTCAGCCTATTTCACTAACATATAATATTTGTAACATATTTACTTAAACACAAATGTTAATTGTTTGTTTATAATCATTTTTGGTTAATAATGCGACTTTTTAACAGTAAATATAAACATTTATTTCATTTACTTCATTTATTTACTAAATTATGCAACTAACATTACAAACATGTGTCAAAAAGAAATTGTCATTATAGAGAAGCTGTCCGCATCTAGTGTGCAATAGATGGCGCCAATAAATATTTTTAATTTGTCGTAAAAAGTAAAACAATAACTCTTGATTTAATTAAATAATTCAAGATAAAAAACTGAATAATAATACTTTGACAGTTACATTATCAATTAAAAGAAAGAAATATTAATTTGATTTATGTTTATTGATTGCGATTTTTCGTGTAATTGTTTATTTGTTTCAATTGTTTTAACAACCCAAAAAGCGTGAAGTATGTATTAAATTACAATTAAGTAGATATAAGTCAATTACAAGTAAGTGTATTGAAGGTCTGAAGTCTAAAGTAAGTACATACAGTTTATTTAATATTTTATTGCTCTTGTGAATAAATATATAAATGATAACGCAAAAATTGTGTTAATTAAATTAAAGTTGTAATGAAAGTAATTGATGTAAAAACTGTTGATAATCTAGATTGAATTATAATCCATACAAATTTGGTCAATTCGATACAAATTATTTCAATAAGTTTTGTGCTTGTAGATGTTTTGTTATCAAAGTTTAGTTGTTTTATTTTGACATGCATAACCTACAAATCAAAGAGCTACAGATATTGCTTAAGCCAAAGATGGAAAGTGTTGTTAAAAATATATATAAATTGGAGAGTTTTTTAATGGAAAATATAGGAAAATCAAAAACATCTTTACACAAAGTTATAACTGCGAGTTACAGTATTTTTACCATAAAACATCAAAAGGCAAAATGCCTAATAAATATGAACAAATCTAATTATCACGCGAGTTGGATGGAATGTTTTTTAGACTTTAATTGGTCCAAGAGCTGGTTGCCCACCGATGGATTAAACGTTAATTTGTCCAGTAAAAATTATTATACTTTGGTCCATTGCACTCTTTTGATTAATACTGTTTCATTACCATTATGATCATAATCTTCCATGATAATAAGCAGCAATTACATTTCGCACAAAAATTAAATGCTAAATCCATCCGATTCATACAATTATTATTAAAAAAGTGTTGCAGAGAAATGAAATGTATATTATTATCATGTTTACTTCCAACAAGCAAATGACACATAAAAATGACCTTTTGTCGTTTGACCCCGACGATAGTCTCGCAATGATAATGTTGTATAACAGTCTAATCCTGCTAGACTCACATATTATATTTTATTTGTTAAACATTTATCAATAATTCGTTAACGTATGTTACATTTATCTGTACGTATGTACATCATGCAAAAACAGTTTGTTCGTTTTTCGCGTTTGGTAAACCGGAGCACCGCCAACTATTCATGACATTTATAAATATCCAACATTGTACACAATTCGAAACGAAAAAAAGGGTTGGAAAACAGATGTTCTTATGACATTATCCTTCCTTCAAGCGTGCATTGAAAATCACACTAATTATCACGTTGATGCGCTTTGAGACACCAGCCAAACGAATATGAGTCATTTAAAACGCATTTTCGAAAAGAAAAAACCTGTATAAATTACTTCATCTACAACAACAAAATGTTGCGAGAGCTGAGCCACCACGAGGAGAAAAAGCAAGCAGATTTGTAATTGTTGTGTGTATGTGCGGGGAGTTTTTTTTGAGTAATTTATACATCTAATTACATTTACATAGCAATGAAGGTAATAAATTCTTGTGGAAAGGGCGACTTTTTATTGTTTTTTCCACCGATGATCTCGTGTTGGCCGGGCACATGGCATGCTACCAACCATTATCCATCAAGCGATATGCAAATACATTATTGATTATAATTATAATATGCTAAAAAGAAAGTTAAAAACCTGTTGTTGTGCATTGCCTCACAATTTAATACAACGCTATAATGTAGTCTACTACTACTACTACTACT
>JARJDW010022208.1:0-11347 GCA_030264715.1 Adinopsis sp. GC000173 | reverse complement strand
CTCACCGATGAGGATACGCTCGAAATTCCCGATCGTATCGAGGAGGTGAATAGTAAAATGTTGGAAAAGTTGTTGGTTGAAAACGATCATGTTGTTGTATTTTTCTGTAAGTACCACCTAGTGGTATAGTAGGTTCACGTTACGGCTTCTCGGTTTCTGGTTATCGGGACTTGCTCCCTTCGAATTTGACTTTAGTGTAGGAAAAACTGCGTTACGCTCTTCCATTTCATCAGTGCCGATTTAGTTATAAAGACAAAAAGACCTAGGTCCCGCCTTTGATGGGGCTAAACGCTTTGTTAAAAATCCTTAAGACCAAAAACTGAAAACCTAAAACGTGAATTGCCTCTTTAGAATCTTTAGATTTGTATCAAGTATTAACATACGTTTATGTTTCTAGATAAAGAAGGTGATAAGAAAGCAATGAAAATTTTACAAGAATTAGAGAATATTGATGATGAATGTGAGGAGAAAGACATCGATTTCGTGAAAAACTCGGACGATGGCATTCAAAAGGAGTACGATCTGCCTAGCCTGCCAGCGCTCGCCTTCTACCGGCATCGATTCCGCGAAATCTACACCGGCGACATGATGCACGAGGAGGCGATCCTCGAATGGGTACTCGATTTGCACGAAGGCACGCCCGACGTGATTGAGAACGTCGATCGCAAAACGTTGCAGGTAAACAATAAAAAAACAAACGCTTTGCTTTCACACCCTCACCCACCCACAATTATTACGTGTGAATCATAACGAATTTTCCGGTACCGCACCTAAATTACGTAAAACTAGAGCTAGAATTTTTGTTGTGTGTGCCAATCAAAGGGGCTGATTCGCGACGTCGAACACCTGGCGGTGTTCTTCTACGCAGACGATTGCGACGAGTGCGACGACATCTTGGAAGAGTTGGAAACGATCGATGACGATGCGGACAAGCATGGCATACATTTTGTGAAGAGCAAGGATGCAAAACTGGCGGCGGAAATTGGTATATTCAGCTTTCCGGCGTTGGTCTACTACGAGACGGGCGTGCCAATCATGTACGATGGTAAGAGATACGTTTGCGTTGATTGTTACGTGGTTTAGTTAAATATTAAATCTATGGTGAAACAGAAGTAGTAGCTATGATGAATTAATCGCAATGATGTTTCTCTGTTTTGTTCTTGATGTTTTATAGGCAGCCTTAAAAAAGAGGAGAAAGTTCTGGAATGGCTCGTTGAGCAGAAAAGTAAGAATCTATTTTAGTATATAACATACATACATACATTTAATTCTCTCTAAAATCTAAAATATTCAATTTCCTATTTTTTTATTGTCTTTCTATGTTTTTTTTCACTCTATGTCATTTGACACTCGTGCATTTAAAATTGAATTAAAAATTTTGCTAAAAAATAATATTGGGAGCGAAAGTGATAATATCATTTTGTGTGGTTTGCATGTGCGTTGCATGTTGCTATAATGTCTTTGTTGAGGAAGACAGCGACGATGACGTCGACGACTAAAATGATGATGACGACGACGACGAAGACGATGGTGATGACGTCGATGACGTCGATGATGATGGTGATAAGGGCGATTATGATAACTGTGGNCGATGATGACGACGACGACGACGATGATGATGATGATGACGACGATGATGATAACGGAAGTTTAGATGATGATGATGATGACGATGATAATGATAGCGATGATGATGACGACGATGATGATGATGACGATGATGATGATGATGATCTTGCATTAAAAATGTTAAAAGGAAAAAAGGGTCCAGGTAATCGTCGTATGATCGGAGATTGTTTTCGTTTGGTGGTGTAGTAGAAGGCATTTTAATAGGAAGTTTGTAACCATCTATTCGATACGACGTTGTTGACGCTTCGTTTTGGGAGTTGAGAGACGTTGCATGATGTTTTCCAAAAAAAAAATCGCACATGCATGCAGCAGGGCATACTGTCAGACTCACTCCTTCTAATTTATTCTAATTTACTACTTTTTTTTGATTTTGTATCGTCTTATTATTGTACTAACGCTACCTTGTTCTTCCTCTCTAAAAAAGCACCAAAGATAAAATAAAATTCAAATGAAAATCTAAGCGATAACGCAACAAAATAACGATGAGTGACTGATCTGACACTGTGTTTCCTGATGCAGGCGATGGATGTTTCTACGTCGGATTGGGCGGAAAGAGTGAGCTGCCCAAATTGTCATCCTACCAACCCTACCGCTGCTGTCCCAGCAAAAAGCCATCAACCGCTTCTGCTCGCAGCGCAACTACCACTAGTGCAACGAGACGCAAGATTACAACCACCGCTAAGCCAGCAGCTACAACTACGCATCTATCGCGCGCTATCTCAACAAAAACCCGCCCGAATCCTACCATTACCACCGCCAAGCCACGTCCACCAAGCGCCAAACAGGACGGCGTCAAGGGCGGCAAGAAGAGTTTCTACGGTGCTGCCGGTAAATATATTTGGTGGTGGTAGTTAATACGCATTGTATATCTAAATCGTTTCAATATGTTGTTGTTGAAGCCGCACATTGACGAACCGGATGGTGGATTCGTTCAATTCACAACACACGCACAAACACATAAAAAACATTTTAATTATTTAAATTGTTGCTCTAATTAATTTAGAAATATTTCCGACGCTTTTTCTGAGTGAGACTTTACATTTCGTTTTCGTGTTTTTATTTAATGCAATACGTTTATAGTTGACTCATTCATATGTTGATCATTTTACTCTTCTTTATTATTTTCCTCTCTTTGTTATTTATCTCATTTGTAGTGCATGAATCTGATTTTTGGATGCGTTTGCACCATGCGTATCGTAAAATCCTACCAAATTGCTCTACACTGTATATAATATCATCGTATTTACTTACAAACAATAACAACAATAATCTCGATGCGTCCTTGTTGCAAATGCATTCGAATAGTATATTTAACCATCACTGCCGCCCCAAAATGAAAAAAAAAAAATAAACAAATAGCAACGTTAACGCAGCGAAAATTCACTACATAATGTACGATTGTTATCTGAATAAAATTGTTGTTTTCTAAAAAGTTCGGCTGCACTTTATTTTTACTTTAATGTGTATTTCATACAGCGAGCCATTCCAAAGCACAGCGCCGACGACGACGCGCCAACTTTGCCCTCTTTTTGTCTTGTTCGTTCGTTGTGCGCAATCGAATAGTTTAATGAATATTAGGTAACCTTCTCGATGAGAATGAGGTGTTGGAATGGATGACCGATCAGAAGAACGATGCGAGCATCCAGGAGATCGATCGGGAAACGTTGTTCAAGTACATCGAGACGAAAGAGTTCCTCGCAGTTGTATTTTGTACGTATAATCATCGCATGTTATTCATTATTATTATACATATAATGTATATTGTGATATATGTTTAGATAACGAGGAGGATCCGGACAGTCCGCGTATTCTGCGCCACATCGAGTTGATCGACGACGAAGCGGCCGAGTATGGCATTAAGGTGGTGAAAGTCAGGGATTTGCTTATGGCGAAGAAGTACGGCTTCCGCAATCCACCAGGCATCAGCTATTTCCGTAAGGGAAAGAAGATCAACTACGATGGCGACATTGATGATGAGGAGGAGGTGCTCGACTGGCTGACCGATCCTGAGAATATGGAATTGACCGATCACATCGAGAAGGTGAATAGGAAGATGTTCGAGAAAGTGAAGAAGAACTCGGATTATCTTGCAGTATTTTTATGTAATTTTCTTATCAGCGCGATGCTAGGTTCAACAAATGAAACGAACAGATTTCATATCTATTGCTGGTTTGGTAAAGAGAACACAGCTAGCAACTAAATTCTCTCTTTTTCGAATTGGACCACAAAATTGCAGTTAAGCCTATATTATATAGAAAAGCCGCTTCATAATTGATTCTACCTTTCATAAAAGATATTTTACAGGTATTACTTGTCATATCTATTAGCCCAATACAAATGTTATTTTTTGATGCGTTTCAACCTGGACGACCTACGGAAAGGTGGATTCAATTACCGGTGGAAACGCTTCTTAAATTGCATGGGAAATGTGTGAAAATCAGATCCACCAATATGTCAAATTTGACATTTTTGGTTAGATTCTGTGTTTCTGAAGGCAGCCCAACTGAAAGTTTGATGCAAGTCACTTGAAATGAATTGAATTTAATAGCCGGCTGACATTTGTGGTGTTTCTACGCATTTTCCATGCGATTTTCACCACATTTTTACCAAAAAATAAATAGAATTCATCTTTTCGAAGGTAGTCTCGACTAAAACGCGTCGAAAAATTCTCGTAAAATGCATGATAACGAGCATAATGTCTGAGTGCGGTTTCTTTTTGGTTATGTTATTTAAACATATATAGAGAGTTCGTGTTTTCTGCTACTTTTCCATGAAATTGATATGAATCTGTAACATTTTTGTGTCAACCTTGCAGAAGGCAGCAGTACAAAATGCCGAAACTAATCCGTTATGTTTTAGACAGCGCCGACTGCAAGCAATGTCCGCGCGTACTGGCCGAGGTGGAGCACATCGACGATGAGGCCGACTCGGCGGGCATCAACTTTGTCAAGATCGACGATAAGGAACTCCGCCGTGAGATGGGCGTTTTTGCGCTGCCCGCCATCCTCTTCTTCAAGACGGGATCCAGGGAGCCGGTCATCTATGCCGGCGACCTGTACGACGAACAGGCGATTCTGCAATGGCTGATGACGCAACAGGATCCGGCCGGTGAAATAATCGAAGCGACTGGCGGTACCGATCTGCTGCGCTTGATTGAGGAGGAGGATGCGCTCGCTGTATACTTCTGTAAGTTGTCGTTGTTTTTGTCGGTTATCATCGGGATGATAACGATATACCGCTTTTCTTGCTCGGAACTACTAAACATTGGCTGAACGAATACACATATTTGTAAATTAAACATTTTTTTGCATCTTGATGTCATGCAGGGAACAAGACACTTTGCGATATGTGCGGCAATCTACAGCATAACAACAAAAAGGGACACAAACATCACGCAAACATTGAGCAGGAAGAGAAAGGAGAATACGGTACAAAAAAAATGATAAATAATGCAAACAAATTGAATTTTTGACTTTGTCCGTAGATTTTTCTTGTTTAATCTCGTATTGTATTTGTTTTATTTCTTGTAATTTGTCACTTTTTTGGGTGCTCTTTTTTTACTTATTTTATTTTATTTTATTATTATTTATTGCAGTTTTTTTAGTTTTAATTCTGTAGTTTCACTCTAGCTAGATGATTTCATTGCACGATACGCGACTCGTACGCTTTTATCACAAAATAATCTATATTTTTTCTCTTTTGTAGCGTAAAGTCGATGGTTGTATAAAATTATGGTCTATCAATTCAATTTGCACAAATTTATTTCAATTTGTTCAGTTATAGTGCTGGAAAATTGTTCATAAATAGCTACCCATTTGGCTAATAACTAAATAATCATTAATGCTTCATTACTAAGCTTTGGAAGATATAAATAATTAATATTTAATAGGTTTAATTTTGCAAATATTGCAATTACCGAAGTTTATTTCAATTTCTTGAGTTTAGTGCTGGAAAAGTGCAATATTCCTGTTCGACAATTGTTCATAAATGGCTATCCACTTAGCTAATAACTAAATAGTCATTTATCATTCTTTAATAAGCTTTGGAAGATATAAATAATTAATATATAATAGGTTTAATTTCGCAAAATATTGCAGTTACCGAAATTTATTTCAATTTCTTTGATTGTAGTGCTCGAAAATTGCAATATTCAAAAATTGTTTATAAATAGCTATCCACTTGGCTAATAACTATTTAGTCATTTATTTTCTTTAAGTTTTGGAAGATGTAAATAATTAATATACAATAGGTTTTATTTCACAAATATTTCAACTACCAAAGTGTCTAATTGTTTTTAAAATTAGGCCCTTAGGATACAAAGGCCCTGATCAAACTCGTCCATTTGCGAAATTACACATATAAAAAATATTGCAAGTCCTACCACAAGTATAAATTATTATTTATTCGTTTCGATCATTAATATGCTTCAATATTATATAATATGATAGCAAATAAACTCCATTATTATAGTATTAACTTACTAGCCAATCCATTCAAATTGAACAATATTTGTTTGTGAATTCCATGTGCGCGCTTTATACATCTACCGACTTTACTGTATCGTCTTTCGCCGCAGCTTATCTACTATAGATTATTACGCCTTATAACAATGAATGGACATTTAAAAAATAAATTACAATTCCTTATAGATAACGATGATTGCAATCAATGCACGAAAGTGTTGGAAGAGTTGGAGAATATCGACGATGATTGTAAACGGCATGGCATCACGTTCGTGAAGACCCACGACCTGAAGATTGCGGAACGTTTCGGCGCACAGGAATTCCCCTCGTTGATATACTTTGAGGGCGGTATCGGCGGCATCTTTGACGGTAATATCATGGAGGAGGAGGAGGTGTTGCAGTGGTTAATTCAACAGCGCACCGAAGATCGCATCGAGTTGATTACACGGGTGATGCTCGAAAGCCTCGTCGAGGATTCGCAATACCTTGCCGTCTACTTTTACAAACCGAACTGCCACATCTGCGATGAAATTTTGGAGGACTTGGAGGAGATTGACGACGAATGTGATGTATACGGTATATATTTGGTGAAGATTCAGGATACACAACTGGCGAAACGGTACAGCATCAAAACGTTCCCAGCGCTGGTGTACTTCCGCAACGGCAATCCGCTGTTATTTGAAGGCGATCTACAAAACGAGCAGTCGGTGTTGGAGTGGCTTATCGACGATGAAAATCGCGAATTGGCTGATGAGATTGAGAGCGTGAACGAGCGCATGTTGGCACGCTTACTCAGCGAATCGCCGTTCCTAGCAGTCTTCTACTGTAAGTTATCATATTATTCTGCAGCTATATTCAGCTGTTGTCTTCTGTCGTCTAGAATGTGCACGATAATATAAACATTTTCAAATATTGGTTACAAATAATCCTTAACGCGCCTTCATCGACAGTTCCCATTCCACAAAAATAATGTCTTTTGCCTTCTAGGCGACAGAAGACAAAATGTGAATAAGGTGATTTTGCTCTGATAATTTCAAAAATAATAATTTGATTGCCAATTTGACTCGTAATCTTGTACAAAATGGTGTCCCATCCCAAACAATAATAAACACAACGTTTCTTTGGTAGATGATGAAGATTGTCCAGAATGTGAGGAAATCCTCGAACAGCTTGAGGAGATTGACGGTGAAGCGGATCTGTTTGGCATCGATTTTGTGAAGATTTGCAGCGCGGACGCGGCTGCCGACCAAGGAATACATAATCTGCCCGCTCTGATGTACTTCAGGAAGAAGACGCCGATGTTGTACGATGGCGATCTAACGGCCAGTGATCGCGTGCTCGATTGGCTGACGTCGCAGGACGTCTTTGAGATCAAGAACGAAATCGAGGAGGTGAACAAGAAGATGCTGGAAAAACTATTGGAGGAGAATGAATTTGTCACCGTGTTCTTCTGTAATAATTGCACACGTATACAGGCGTGCACCCAGAGAGTGGGCTCGTTGGCTTAAACCCTCCGAAAAAAACTGATCTAAAGATACAAGACATTTCAGTAGGTACTATCGAACGTGGGTCAAGCCGAAAGACTAAATTTTGTCTATCTGGAACTAATCTATGCCATAAATTATAAATTTGCATACTCTCTAAATTCTAAGCAGTCTAAACTGCCAAAAATCCTTTGCTTTGACCTATGTTCGATAGTACATGGCAGGAAATAACGCAAAACCGTTAAAATCGGTCAAAACAATGCGAAAAATAGTTAAAAACACGAAAAAATTCAAAATTATAACAAAGTTTGAAATTTTTCAGCCCACTTGTACTATCTATTAAGTTTCCAACTTTTTTTGTGCATTTTTTGCAACTTTTTCGCGTTTTTCTCTGTTTTTTATGCTTTTTACTATTTTTTTGTTATAAATAACCGTGAAAAGTGGCAAGAAACACGAAAATGGTAAAAAATACAAAAAAAAGTTGAGAAAATCGAAACATAATCCATATTTATTCGACGAGCCATTCCCAAGCCAAAATTCTGAGTGCGCGCCTGCTCATATATACCCATGAAATATAGTTGAATGCATTGTTTTTAGATGAAGTACATTCGGAAGAAAGCCGATTGATTCTCGATAAACTTGAAAATATCGACAGTGAAACGGATAACTTTGACATAACGTTTGTGAAGATGGCAGACGCGCGTTATGCGCGCAAATGGGGTGTCACCCATCTACCATCGATTGTGTACTTCAAGCGCCGCTTCCCGAGCATCTATCGCGGCGATCTGAAGTCGGAAAAGGACGTGCTGGAGTGGTTGCGAAAGAACCGATTCCGGCAGCCAGAGCTGAACATTTTCATGTACGCGCTGCTGGCTATTGGAATTGCCTTCATCACATACACGGCATTCCTTTTGCAATGTTTCAAAACGCAACAACCACCACCCGTTAAGGATACGAAGCAAACATAATCAAACGTACATATGTAATACATAAAATAACACAAAGTTTATTCGTGCCACAAATATACACAAACAAACACAAACACAAAAAAAAATTAATGGTAAATTATGTTTTGATGGAATGGCTGGTGCTTATTTGGTATGAATGCGGCCGATGAATGAATGTGACGATGTTGGGTGAGTGCGATTTATATTATATATAAAATACGTTAAGTAACGGAATTGATATGGAAAATGTGCCTGAAGAAACGAAACATCATCATTCGATATTCAAACAGATAATAATAATTACGTTGGACCAAACATATTACATGCACATTATTACATGAGAATTCATTCATTAATGTTATCTAATTTTAGTTTTATTGTAAATACTCTTGTAAATAAAACAACTCTACAACATTTCTTTATTCAAATCGTTTGATAACTCATGCCACCAATATTCCACTCCATATTCTTCCGTAACTATACATTGTTAAGGCTGGTATACAATAGGAAGAGTCCTTAAGTATTGAGTAAGGATATATTCTAACTAAATACCTTAAGTCGTTCAGACACAGGCGCAGTCGTATATGAGCATCGTGTCTACATTCAAATATAAAGTCTCAACGACGGTGGCGTTCAGCCAATCAGAAATCAGAAAGGAAACAAGCCGCGGATTTTGAAGATAACAAAAACTATTGCATTATGTATTGAATAAAAAGTTTGGGTAAATCGAAAGACAAAACCTCAAACTTTTCAAGCAATATGAACTTTGTTGCGTGTCGGAATAGCCGATGATTGGTTCGTCGTAATGGTCGTAGTCGTTGCAACAGGAATTGGACCGACACGAATGACTAGAACTACGACGGCGTTATTTCTCCAACGACCATCGAAAAACCTTTGGAGGAGTTTAGACGGATGATTTTTAGCACACTAAAATTGTTTTACCTTCAGTATACCGAAAAATTAGACAAACAAGGCTTCAGATCAGACATGCATAACCAACATCATTTCTGCGGAATAGTTGCAATCGACGAATTTTTTTTATATTTTAAAAGGCAAAAAGTAAGTTTTCGGAAATTTGTAAAAAAATATTTTAATTGCGGCCCTCAAGACATTCTGTCTGGACCATGTAATTTTGTTGGTTTGTACCAATTTTTGAATGATCGACGCGTTTGTGTTATTGGAAAGTTTTACTGGACCGCAAATAATAGCGCGCCCCGAACAGGTGTCCTGTCTGTCTTGGGGCAAATTAGGCTTTTTTGCAATAAATATAAAAGAATTACTGTTGTAGGTTACATTTTTGAACATATTGGTAATAAAAAGCCGTTTGACTGTAATTTTGGAATTATATGAAAGCATAAAAAGCTTTGGATAATTGCGTAGAATACAAAAAAACTTGGTGTAAGTATGAAAATATTAATGCGTTGTTGTACTTACAGTATTTCCCAAAGTCTGCGATATGCGTTCCCCCGGCGAATACGCAAAAGAATTGTAAGTTTTAAAGTTTCTAATCGATTTGATGTTGACTAAACAATATTTTAATAAATCATGTTATATCTATATGTTACGGTGATAAATCTGTTCTTATTAATAATAACCGGTCAGTATTAATAGCAACCATGATTTTTGATAAATATTAATAATAAACACATTATTGTAAAATTTACCAGTAAGTATTAATAATTATTTACAAAGCTTGGTACATGTATTTTTATCTTATCGTTTTATTTTGCAATAACCTAACTTAACACTCTTCTTCTCTCTGAACCTAACCTCAGACACACACTCTTTTTTCACCTAACCGAATGACTCTACTCTTTCATCTAACCCAACCTATCACACATACACACAGTTTGTCTTAACACAATCTAATACACTCTAACTAACAATCACTGGTATTTTTCATAATTTCTTTATATTTTAATAAATATTATTGAAGATAATAACGATATGGTTTAATTATATACCAACCTTCGTATAGTAATACTTACCGGTAAATATAATAGTTTCGTTTTAATATTATATTTTCCAAGAAACACGGATATTATTAATATTGACCGGTTATTATTAATAAAAACTGATTTATCACTTTAACTCTAACATATATATACATTTTTAAGGTGGGAAGTAGATATAGTAGGCTCAAAGATCTAGTGCGAAAGCGGGGGGTCTCTTCAGGTAGCACCTCATTATTACGCATTGTCCGTAAAATGAACCTGCAATAAAATCCTTACCACAAATTTACATAAAAACAGGGCCGGATTTAATTTTTAAAAGAATTCTAAATAAGTAAACAAATTTAAAATTTGTCGCAAAAATATATTTAAACACGTCCCCTCTGTGATACCCTTACCATTTTATGATGCCCTATGCTGTTCAGGTACTTGAAGGAGACCCCCCGCTTTCGCACTAGATCTTTGAGCGGACTATATGCAGTTGCATGAAAACTATCAAAGGGCCACGCAAATTTCGCAAGTTTGTAAAACACTAAGGGCGCAGCTTAGAGGAAACATTGTTTGCTATTCTGTAAATAAACACGAAAAAAAACCTTTTAAAAAATCGTTAATACAATCATAACGAAAATAGCTGAACCTTTAATAAATGTCAGAAACGCTGGAAATTCAATAACAGTGCAGACAAACGTTGCTGGCAATAAGTTAAGTAAGTAAATGCTATTTAATGAATGTTAAAAGTTGTTCATTATTTTTCTTTCTAGCATTCTTGTGTCCATTGTCTTTTCGTGCAACAACTGTTAGAAAAGCATCTTAAAGAAAAGTACGAAACAATACCGGATCGTTACAATGGGCACTCTTTAGCGCACTGCCAA
>JARJDW010022198.1:0-11856 GCA_030264715.1 Adinopsis sp. GC000173 | reverse complement strand
TGAATTTTAGATCAATTTTCTTAGAGATTAAATTTCTTTTTAATTAATTTTGTTTGGAGAAATCTCCTAGGGCCCTTGAATACATACGTTAAAATTTCACCCAATAGATGTGGATTGATTTCATTTATAAGTATAAATGTATGTCATGCCTGTAAGACCAAATCTTAACATGTTCAAACCCCTTTAATGGTTTGTGATATGCACCAGGGCTTGAAACAATTTAAAGAGCATGATTGTAAACGGTATTATACACATTTCCTTTCAATTGCCTTGTTGAACTTTTAACATTTCAAGACACACTCGGTGTAATCGCGGTTGTATAGATCACTTACACGCTATTATTAACACCAGTTCAAATTTCACGTCACATGTTCAGTCTATTGTGAATTGATAGATTTGTAAATCGTCCAGTTTTTTGCTAAACTTAAACATTTGGTTTCAATAAATAACCTTACGATATACTAAACAGACGTTTTTTTTATCTATCACCTTCGTGGTTTACTTAAAATAAATCTTAAATCAACCTTTATTTACATTTTATATCAATAACTACGATTTATAACAAAAAGGATCGTAGCCGATTACTAAGAAAAGGATTGTTCGTAAATTTTCTCACCTAATACAGAAAATATTGACTATGATATTTGGCAATTATGATCTTTGGATGTTGTGCAATAATCGTACCTATCTGGATAGATGCATTTACTTGCTTACGAATGATAACGTTTTTGACGTTTACCGTGCTTTCCTATTAACCGCGATTCCATTGATTTTCGCTTGTACTTTATAAACGTAGATGAAACAAATTTGAAAAAATGGTGCGCTTGACTAAGATTGAGTAAAAAGACTAGATTGATATATGTGTAAACATTTTAAAAACCTTGAGTCTGAAAAATTAGGTAACATTCCTCGTAATTAGCAATTATTGTACAATTAATCCTTTGCACCTCACTGTCGCTATATAGATTACATTCAGGTTTTCAGAAACAACAACATTCTAAGTTTAAAAATCGCTTAAATACCTTCATAGCAGTGCCTTTTATTAAAAGCGCACATAGATAGCCCTTTTTGGCCAGTAAACGAGGATATTTGAGAGGAAAAATAAGCGTTTTCAGAGGGCCTGAAGAAATTAATTCAGAGTGCAAAGGGTTAACTCTAAAAAATTGAATATGGAATTAGGTTACTTTCAAAATAGATGGGTCAATTAATTTTAAAAATTACTTTTTGTAATTGTTATTAATTATTTCAAAACGACTGGTAATATATATCATAACATTCGTATTAATCGTTTTAGTAGTAATAAACAGGACTGAAAAGCACCACAAACCTAAAGTTTATATAATAACTGTTGAATAAATTTATTTTAAATTGCTACGTAATATTCTAACTTCAAGTTGTATGCTTCTTAGATTATTTTTCCCAACGACGGTAAAAACACAACCGATTTTTCATAAAATTTGATATCAATACGAACTCAAGATTATTGGCAATAAATAGCCGATTCAAACTAATTACTCCACCAGTTAGTAGATTTGTTCTTTTTTTGTCATGAACATGAACATTTTTTATGTGCACAAACAAAAAACATGCTTTTCAGTTTAGTTTAGTTTAGTTTAGTGCACAATTCATAAAACTTTTCTGCACTTTTTTTGTACCTCCTATCGATTTAGTACGTTACGTTCATGAACAACAAATGTGCACACATATCTAACCTATATTTTTGACAATTCATTTATTTATTGTAGTTCATTGTGGACATTTTTTCTTTCTGAAACTGCAGTCAGCAAAAATAAAACTTGTGAATAAAACAAGAAAAGTAATTATATACTACCTAATTTATTTATATGCCAATGCCAATGTAAAATGTTATATTGCTCTCTATCATAAAGGGATAGGATTAACAGTACAAAATTAACAGTTTTCAATCTACTAATATAGGTGTTTTTTTAGCAACATGAACTGTGCAATTTAGTTTTTATGCAGCATAGTTTCATGACAAAAAGAAACAAACCTAATTGTTACAAAGTTTAAAATTCAGAAATAAACAAGATTGCAAGCAATTTTACTACAAAATGTGAGCAGATTGTGCGCAAAAACATCTAATAATTTAATCTACTTGCAACATATGCTTGTAATCTTTGTTAATTTTCTTGTTTATTTATTCATTTAAGAAATTAAATACGGTTAGCTAATATTTCATACGCAATGTAGTGGAGTAATTTAATGTCAGAAAATATGCAGACAAGGAGGAGATGCAGGTGGTACTCATTGCAAGAGCCCGTAAAGCTTTTTGTCATTTTAAATAAATTGAAATTTCAAACGTTCTAAATCGAAAATCGAATTATAAAAGAATATCAATCAACCTTTACTTATTGCAATACTAAACAAAAATTCAACATTACGGCATCTTTACTGCAAATTAAATATTTGTAATTTTTTTTATAAAACGTATGAACTGGAATTTAGGAATTTTATATGTAGAAGCTAAACTAGCAAAGGAAATTGAGTTCAATAAAATTAAAAAGCTATGAAAGTCCACTTTGAAATAATTTATATGCGTTTTTAGCCAAGATTATTAGCACCTATTAATAGACACGTATGTTACGTGCATTTATTATCATTCCTGTCGTCTTTCTTACCGGGGCCAAAAATTTCTCTGAAACGCTCTAGATGGGAAACATCATGATAAATTGACTTACTTTGATTGTGATATAACCAGCAGCGCATTGTGAAGATTTTCCTCAATCTTGCGTTGCGTATTCGGTGGTTGAATAAACACATATCGTCCTTTCAGCACCTCGCTGCACGCGTTCCCATCATACAATTGACAGAACGGCTGATTTCTGTCGTAATCGTTGCCGTTGCCGGCGGCGCCAGCGCGTTGCGGCTCCTTCGCCACCTTATCGAACAGATTCGGATTGTTTACCGTCTGTTCATTCAACGATGGCAGGCTCGGATTTGATATGGTCGACAGCACATCGCCTTCATCCCCTTTCGCATCGATGTGGGGCACAAACGTTGTGATATCGTCGGTGATTAATCGCTTATTGCTTCCACCACCCGGTGCCGGATTGCTGCTACTGCTGCTGCTGCCGCTGCCGCCTTGATGCATGGGATTGAGTGTGTGTAAATCAACGCTACCCGAATTACCTACAACACAAATATAAATCATATCAAATACACATGTAAACAATATTTATTATCATTATTACCCCATTTTGCGTTCACTTCCAAAAATGCGTTTGATATAATTTTTTCTGTTCCTTTCGTCGCTAAACAGCCGTAGAAGCCGCGATCAAGCACGTCCAGATGTGCGATACGCAGCGATGAGATAAACACATGGTCCGGCTCCTTTTGCTCGCGCGTCTTTACTTTAAATCGCTTATCCTTCGGCAAATCAACCGAATTCTGCTTCCATCGCAGTTTTATCTTACTCGTCGTATTCGTTTCCAAATTTTTCACTTCGCAGCGGAATCGTACGCTCTGTCCGCCATTGCGTGTCACATTTTTCAGCTCCCTGACGAATTGCAACGTACCTAAATAGCATCACATTTTGTAAACATGGTTGTCTAGCATATACATAGTTTCAAATCGCTTACCATTACTGGTCGTCGTAATGTCCGCATAATCATCCTCGTAGTCATCCTCATAGTCCTCGTCGGTGTAGTAGTCATCCGCGCTGTTCGCCGCGACGAAAACTATACGGGGGAAAACAAAAATATGAATCAAATAAGTATTATATGCGCGAGCGCATACACAAATTCACATGTCGAATTGAACATCTAGAAATAGCTACATGTTGTGGTTATATATGTGTGCGTGCGAGTGTGTAAAGTGCAGATATTTTCATCATCCGATAAACAAGTAAATTTTCTCGCTTACCACGGAACGAGAACAGAATCACACACTTCAATGTTAATAAATTCGTGTGATTAATCATGTCCAAGTCGATGAATATGCTGCGGACGAGACGACGCGATAACAATGTCAAACCGAATCGCAGGTAACTTCATTCCATATTGGCTAATAAATTACATAAATCAAGGTGGCATTGTTTCATGTTTGTTTGTTTATTTGTTTGTTGTCGGTGGCGGTCAGATTGGATCGGAAGTCGTCGCGTGGCATGATCTACGAGAATGAAGAGCTGCGTTTGAAGACGATCAACATCAACGCTGAGATTGAGCGAGGTAAGTATATAATATACACACTCACACACGCATATATACACATACACACCAACTGTGTATAATCAAACAGTGTGTCCTAATTTCACGCAATTTTAATAGGTCAGAGCGACATCAAAAAGTTGCGTCGCGAAAATGAAATGCTCAAAAAAGAGATTTGGTGCCTACGCGACGAATACGAAAAACTCGACAAGCTGCTAAAGACGAAGGAGGGCGAATTCTCGTCGTCGTCGTCATGCTCGAGCGATTCATCCGTAAGTGGTAGCAGATTTCACATAAACACACACACACACACACAAAATTATAAAATAAACAAAGTGTATGGTTGGTGTAGTTGTGCACAGCCTGCTGGTTTATATTAGCAATGTCAAACATTTTTTGTGCTGTTGATTTTTTCCTCACAGCATGGCTTGCTTGATGTTTGAATTTTTCAAAGTGATATGTTCAATACACAATAAGCTGGGCGAGAGCTTATTTTTAGCACAGCTTAAATTTTCCATGCGTCGCTTTCTCTTTCAAGTTTCCAATGCGAAAAATCAATCAATCAATTTATTGCGATAATTTGTTTCTTTGTGATTTAGGAGTCGGGCTCGTCGTGCACCGAGGAATCCGAGGAAGTTGAAGCATCGCAAAACCTCGAAAACTACCACAAAACCACCAAGAAGCAACTGCACGTCGAGTTCGACCATCTATCCATCGTTCCCGAGGAAAATTCCACCGATACGTCAGACAAAAATTCTCCAAATCGTTTATCAATCAATAACGATATTATCAAACCCGATCAGGAGTATCCCAAACATCCGAAGCACTTTTTCGCGCCGATTAATTATCCAGCACCACCACCACCAACACAAACATTCCATGCCAACAATAACCACCACCATCTCCAGGATGAGGATGAAATCGAGCCGACGATGGAGAAGGCAGCGAGCGATATTATCGTTAAGACAGACAATCATCATTTCGCAAATCGGTCGAGTTTCACAAACGGCGGCAATTTAGAGGATCTGCTCAATGATATTGAAACAATATCCCAAGATATATTGAAGATAACGGGCGGTAATGATGACGATGGAAGCGGGTACAAAAGCGAATTGAACGTTGTGTTAATGCCACAACCGATGCCGCTAATCGGATTCGAAAAATACGAACAATTAAAAGCGAATTGTTATAATTTCGCGCAGCCGAATGAGACCGAACAACCCCTACAAACAACAAATTCCTTCATTGAGAATTTTGATGTAGATTTTGCGTGTACGAAAACAGAAAGCAGTGAAAAAATCGCAACACCAAATATACTACAACCTCCTAAAGTCTACAACGATGAGATGTGCAGTTCTCGCTCGAATTTACTGGAAATGACATCATCGGATCAAATATCGAGCGAGAATGAAGAAAAACGTGCCAAGTCTGCATCGCAGCGTAAGGTTTCAATTCATTTCAAAGGCAAGAAGAATAAAAATGCTGATGAGGCTGGTAGTAAGCCAACAGCGAATCGAAGTTCAGAACCGAAAAGCTCCAGCTCGGATCCGGCACTGAAACGTGCATCACAAAGTCCTGAAAATAAAGCGACAGCACAACCGCACGAGAAAAAATCGTCGCAGCACAAAAAGCATAAACGCATCGAGAAAGCGAAACCGAAACGGCGTAGCTTACATCGCGATCGTAGCTTTTCAGTGTGCACGGATCGTTCCAACTTCTTCGAACACAACATCGATGAGTACATGACTTCCGATCGTGAACGTACAAATAGCTTGAGTAGTTGTGGGACAGGGACAGTACGAAAAATGTCTAATATCTCAAATATACCCGTTGGCGGTAAAATACCGTGGTGCGGATGCTGGGGCAACGGCTGTCTCTAACCTCTCAACTACATAATAAATCTCACACACCATTTTTTAATATCTAAGCTAATTTAATTGATTTAATAAACACTATTTTTTATTACTCACCCGTGTACGTTAATATGGCACATGCACACCACACAATTTTGATACTATACATCGTTTTGAGCGCGCCTATCTCAGTGCGACATTGTGTACGGATATGTATTAGTTGCAGCAAGCGTCCCAAATCATGTCACAAGTTCAATATACCGGTAAATGAGCAAAAAATCATCACCATCGTGAACCTAACGCAATCCCATGCACACCGATCATCCACACATCGATTTTCACACAAATTTCAATAATTTACGATGCATTTAATTGATTAAATAGAAATGTTTTTATATACACAGAGCAAATCTAATATAAAACTGTCACAATCACAAATCATAACAAAAGACATTTGTGGTGGAGGCCAGCGCCATGATGCTGAAAGTTGTTAGTTTGGCCACTCGTTCCTAGAGGGCCGGTTAAAACGGTCACGTTTTAACCTACAAATCTGTCATTTCAAATAAGATCTTAAAATAGATTTTTAAATAATTATTAAATATAATTAAATCAACATAAAATATATTTAAACGTGTTCCCATACAATTCACATAAAATTAACAAAAAAATTAAACAAATTATCATGGAATGTTAAAATCTACAAGAAATAAAATCGTCGAGGATTGAAATATCAATATCAAGATTGTAAGTAGTTATAAAATTCAGGAGTATAAAATTACAAAAATTGCTTCTGTTTTCTAGTAGTAATATAGGCGATAAATGCTGGATTTACACGTATTTACAGCAAGTGGCTGATCGGCCATCTTGTCGATCTATCAAAAAAAAATTAAAAACAATCACCTCTCGAGTATCCAGCATGGAGGTGTTATGGCCACATCTTATTGAAAAGATCCATAAAGCTATCGTAGATCATGAATGTGATGGCGACGTCCATGCAAACACGCGACAAGCGCGGCACGGTGCCCTTGTAGAAAGCGGCTGGTCCCTCGTTTCGCCAGATCTGCATGGTGCAATCAAGCGTACCTTTATACTTGTGAGCTTCGAGGCCCTGCATACGAGTCTTCACTACGTCGAGCGGGGTATTACCAAATACGGAAACAGCACCTACAAAGTAAACAAGTAAGTGAATTGTATATTCAGAATTAAGCTGGATTCAAACGATGCGTTCAACATCTTCTAACGTCCAACATTTGCCAGACATTGGAGCGTTACTTCGAAAAAGTAATTGTTGTATATAAAGAAAGGGAGTTAGGGATAGCAAATTGATTATAAATGTGACTATGAAAGTATAAACAGATAATGCGATACTTTTTAACTAACGAATAACTAGTCTAAAAAGAATCCAATACAAATAACTTCGTTACTTTTTTGAAGTAACGTTCCAGTGCCTGCATTTCACCACTGTCCAATTGGAGATAAACGTTTGACACAAATATTGGAAGGTGGTGGACGCATCATCTACACCCGACTTCATTTAATAAACATACCAGCTAGGGCACCAAATCCACCAACAACTAACTTTGGTACTTGTACGGTATCATCACCGCCGCGGTACAGATCTTTACACGTCTCCATAACGTAAAAACGCATAGCCTGATTGGTACCCTGTTTAAGCATAGTTGGAAATAATCCCTTATAAACGCCTCCGATTCCGTCTTGCTTGACAATCATATAAACGCCGTGAAAGAATCCCTTATATTGCGGTTGCGCCAATCGTTGATCGTTGATAAACTTCACCTTAACCGTCTCCATCGGTGTGACGGCAAAAATCGCCTCCCCGACGCCAGCGCCAAGGCCGCATAATAGGCGTTCGCCGCCGGTGAGTTGTGTACGTGACGTTCCCACAATGCGCGTTTTAAGCGCTTCGAACGTTCCAAACCTGCAACAAATCTAAGTTTTATTACAACATTACAATTCGCCACGGTTGCCTTTCTATGGCATAATTTATATTTATTGCGGCATTATTTAACCGTGCACATTAGAAACGATGGCAATTTCTAATAGGATTTTGGACAGCGTTCAACAAGCTCGCACACATTTTCCGTTCCGTTCATGAAGCCGGCTCCTCGTCAATGATTTTATGATCCTAAGCGAGCTGTTGCAACGACGACGACTGTCAGCGCTTTTGTGTGCACAATATTAACATGTAAGTAAAATAAACGTTGTGCCTTGTTAACACAATACGTTATGTATTTGGTAGGCGATCATTAAAATCAACTTAATTTGCATAAATTATCATAAATTGCATTTTAATGAGTCCAAAATTCAAACAATATTGCTAATTGAATTACCTAACGGCGCTTTTCGGTATCGATCCGTAGAGGAGGACGCTGAGGCCGCGATATAGACCAAATACGCCACGCTCCTTTACAGTTTTTCGCACACAATCCATGATACCATTGTACTTCTTATTGCCGCCCTTTTCATCGAGCTGCAGTTGCGTTTTGACATACTCGGTGGGGAATGTGATGCAGATCTCAATACCGCCGGTGATTCCTCCTAAAAAACCACGTGTTAGATGCGTTAAATTAATGTAATTATAATGTGGGGAACAACCTGCAATGATTCCTTTAAGCCCTGTATTGCTAGAAGGCGCGGCCGCTGCTCCATTATTCTTCATCCAAGGCCGCTTCCCGAACGGATTACCGTGCGCCATACTTCCAACTAAGCACTACTAAACAGAAAAATCAATTAACGATTATCGCTAGCTGGAATTACATAATCCGATGACCGCCATAAAAAATAATAATCTTTATTCACGCTGCATTGGTTGCCTATCAATCGTCGAAATGCAAATCAATCTAACCTTGAACTGTTCAATGACAAATATGCAATAAACGCATCTGCTATTATTAACTCACATTAATAACCGGCTATGTGATCGCTTCGGACCGCCTAATTCTGCCAGCAACAGCTCGAAACACTGGCACTAACCTTTCAACACGCTGTCACTGTCATCATGTTCGAACAACAACAGCAACGCTATTAAACGCTATCAACGATGACGTCTTCCAGCGCCACTTTCTCCCAGCTGAATACGCAAGTTCAAAACAACTACGTCATGTCAAACAATATAAATTTTATTATTTATCACTTATATATAGAAATACAATTGTCGTCTTAATTATACTCGCGCTCCCAATCCTCATCATCGTCGTTATCATTCGATCGATAATGACTGCCATTTTGTGGCTCGTCGGGTACTCGCGTTGGAATAACTCTGCCATGCGAAGAGGGGTCTTCGGGTGGTAGCGATGTGGTTAATTTGTTAGATTCGCATTTCAGAATATGTTCGTTGCGTTCGGCTTGGGTGAGGAAGCGATGCAAGCTGTGATACGGACATACATAATGATTCGGATAGTTTTTCATACATTTAATAACATGATGCTGCAATCGATCGCTCGGAACGATGTGTTGCTTGTTGAAGGGACACAATGTCGGTCTTGATGCTGGTTTCAATGCCCTAAAATTAAATTTAATTAAAGTTTGTTGATAATGTGCTTTTGTTTACTTACATTTTCTTTGAAAGGTTATGTGAATTTAACAGTTTTGGTTACTAACACATAGATGGCATGTTTTTAGTAATACTTAATGAATATAACAGATGTCGCTACTAAATGGTTATTTAAAATGAAATACAATACAATTGCGTGTTGATGTTTATTATGGTATCAATCACAGGTTGCATGTTGTGTAAACGATATGCATGATCGGTGTTGAATTGGATGCTTCGAAAAGTACAAGAAGTAAATCTTAATTCAAATACGTGTTTATACGTATTTTTTGGAAAGAATTTGTCGAAATGTTTCGATAATTGTGTTTGTGCTAGATATGTGTGTGCCAAAAGGGGGATGATGTTGGAAAAAGTACATGCGCCGTACCTCGAATCTGTAGATTTGGGATGCGCACATCCTGGATCCTTTTTAGTACATCAACGGCGCGAGTCTATCTAACACACATTTCTATCAAACGCAATGCGTTCCAAATCATCTCTCGCTTTTTCCATTCGTTGCGATTAAAATTAATTTTTTTTCTTCCGCATATAATAAACGCGCGTTCGACAACCGGGCCGTGATGCAGTGAGATAGGCAACCATATAATCAAAAATACAGGAAACAAAAACCAAAACTAACACGTAAACAATGCATTAAAGAGGATTTAGACGACCGAAAAGAAAAAACTTTAACACAAGCGCGCTCGACGAAAACAAAATCGAAGAATTTAACAATTTTAACTAAAATTCAATCAAAAAAATGATTGCGTGCGGCTGTACGACAGTGATGCTGTGTTGTGATTATCACATTCATTCAGTGAGTATTGCCACCGCGTTGAAATTGGCGCATTTCTGCATCATCGTCCTCTTTTTAAGTGTGTGTGTGTGTGTGTGTCTATGTGTGTGTGTGTTTGTTACATAACAAGCAATATAATCGCGCGCGCATTGTTTTTGTTTTTCCGCACCAAACACAAAATAAATAAATTCGCTTGTGCCTCTCTTCTTCGTTTCGTTTCAATCAATCGATTTGCCGGAAACAAAAAAAGCGAATCTAAGATTAATAATATTATTTTTTTTCGCAATTTATTATTTCAAGGCTGCGTGGAATTGGATTAAGTAAAGCGCATTATTAAATGTATATATATATATGTGTGTGTGTGTGTGCATATCTACATGTGCGTCGCTCTGTGAAAAATTTAATTAATCTAATGCGTGCGCTCGTTGTCGTTGTCGTTGTCGTACGGTGTGTTGCATTATTATGTAATCGGCGGCGCGTCAACGTCCAACGATTGATTTGAAATTATGCAATAATATACAGAGATATAGTCTAATACTTAGAGTGGATGAATTAATTAATGCGCGACCATCGTTGCCGCCGCCGCCGCCGCCTAGACGCAATGGAATTAATAAAACAAACAAATCAATTTCGCGTTTTGGCTGGCGGCCGGCGCATCATCATAGCATCCTTCTCTCGTTGTGTGTATGTGTGTATATATAATATATATGTGTGCGTGTTTTTTTTCTCTACTACAACCACCGCCGTTGCCGCCGCCGCCTCCCCGTCTCATCAATTATGCAACCGGTTACGAGATTGAAAACGTTTATCTCATTATATCGAAAGGAAAAATATATGATTAAATCATTCATTTTCGTTGCGGGAGTAATGCGATTTCGATTCGCTATAGGCAACCAAATCAACATTACGAATTCGGTTTGTGTGTGTGTGTGTGGGGTACAGTATATACATACGCTCGGCTTGCATCAATATTTACGCCGCTCACAATTTTTTTTAATTTACTGTAAATTTATGTTTGTTGTTTTCGGTGAAATATTTACATTGCTTTTTCACCGTATAGTGAAAATGTTTTTTTATGCAACCACAATGTGTGTCGTGGATACACACACCTTCTGCAATGTGTATTAGCTTTGTTTGCGCTGTAGTGGTTGCCTATAGGCTATAGATGATTAGCATATTTGCTTATTGGTTGTCGTGATGCTTAATCAATTTTCTATGCAAAATAGATTGGTTTTCTGATCAAATTTATATAATTTATGTATTGTTGGTTGCTTAAATGCAATGCAATTTGATGTTTTTGCTATAATTGTGGTTTCCATGTAAAATAATTTCAGAAAAATTAGGGATCAGTGTTTATATTTTTTTCTGGTTTAATATAATAACAATAGGAAATGCTACTTAATGTTACATGCCTTTTTTGTTAGCAATGTTGGTTGCCTAGATTTCTTTACTTACTTATTGATATTTACATTAACTCTGCCATGTTGA
>JARJDW010022191.1:0-25878 GCA_030264715.1 Adinopsis sp. GC000173 | reverse complement strand
ATAGAACATATATTTGGACATCTTAATATGTTAAATACTAGTCTACAAGGACGAAACGAGAATATATTGACATCAACTGATAAATTAATTGCTTTTGATAAAAAGTTACACTTGTGGATGAAAAAGCTGGAGGAAAATAATTTTTCAATGTTTCCGAGGATTCCCGATAAGATGAAAAATTTACTTGCACCATTAATGACAACCGCTTTGAACTTGCTTGAAAACGCAATAAAGCAATATTTTCCATCCATTACGCAGTATGATTGGATTCGAAATACATTTATTAGTACGAATGATACATCAAATATTTGTATTGAAGAAGAAGAAGAATTAATTTCTCTTTCAACTGATAGGACACTAAAAGTGAGGCATTCGGAAATTCCTTTGGATAGTTTTTGGTTTTCAATCGAACAAGTATATCCAAAATTATTTAATATTTTAATAAATACTTTACTCCAATTCTCGACATCATATTTATGCGAAATGGGCTTTTCAGTTTTAAGCAATATTAAAGATAAAAAACGATCAAGATTAGGAAATATTGAAGATGAATTACGAGTATCATTATTTGAAATAAGACCTGATATACCTAAAATTACAAAACATCGACAATCACATATTTCCCATTGAAATGTTTGTGTCTAAATAAAAAGATTGTTAAAATTAATGTGTTTTTCTTTTTTTTTCATAAAAATTTAGCATGTGTACCGCGAAATTTTTGTACTTTAAAAAATGTGCCGCGATCGTAAAAAGATTGTATCCTCAGTTGTAGGTTGGCGTTCGTTCTGCTGTAAAATTGCAGGCATTTCACAACAAATTCCAATTCCTTCCAGAAAGTCGGTGGCATCCCTGTACATAGATATCGACCGACAAGAACAATATCACCTTTTTCAAATCATGCTGTCATTCCTTCCTCGTTATCTTTGAGAAACATAGCTGCAACAATATTTCGTAAATCGGAAAAATACGGACCTTGTATGGCTAAGATGAAACCTTTTGCTGCTACTAATAAAGTTGGTTTTAAAAGATGATGGCAAAACGTTTGAAGGAACACGCGAAAATTGCATCTTTTTTCTCCTTTAATAAAAATACCATCAATCACTACTATCGCCCTGTGAGATTCTGGATGTGAATTCTATAAGCAATTAAAACGTCAGTAACGTGTCTTTGAATGTTAGTATTTCTACCAATAGCACCGTATCCGATATTTTCGGGTATAAATCTTTAACGCGAGAGACTGCCGAACAGAGCTTATATTTTATAGCAAAACTAACTGTTTGTCGCGTAGTATACTGAAAGACTTGTAGTGTTGTTGCCTTTCCGTAGTTTACATAAAAAAGTTATGAGATGTTTTTTTGTACATATTTAGAACTGTTTTGTACTGATCGTGAGATTGAATCGCAATATCCATAAAGCTCATTGAATTCTGCTTTCGTTAATGACGTCAAATCCTTGAATTCATTATCTAAAAAATCAGTCTCATTGTTGTTTTTTGCATTTATGTTTATTAACGTAAGCCCTGAGTCAATGCAGAAATGTAAAGTTGTTCTTCACCTTTGAGAATATAGGGTCTATTGAATGACTAAACCCCATCAATGAAAATATTTAAAACTTGATCATTCTCATGTTCTTATAAATTCTGGGACAAAAATATTTACTTTAACGAAAATATTAACTTGAGCTAGTAAGGATAATCTATGAAGATTATTTCGAGCATTATAGCGAAAACAAGAATTTTCCGAGATGCACGATTATCCCTATGCAATTTGGAGTTTGCTCTAATATTCTTATTTCATTTGCTGTAGTGATTTTGCTCTGATTAAAAATGCGAATATGATTCATAAGAATGGCTATTTCATATTAATCAGTATTATTTTCACCATTTATTCTATTCATCTGAGCTGGTAGTGCTTGCCTATTACATAAGGAACAACTTAGTCTGTTTCTAAAAGCCATTCCCTTCAAAGATGCAATAAATTGGCGCTGATGTTTCAAGACTGCTGGATATATTTCCTTTTCCAATATAAGATAATGGACCAATCCAAAAATCAATGACCAAAAATTGCCTCAATTGACCAGTAACACCAAATATAACCAACGTTTACCTTACTTGAGAAGTATTTAACGCCAAACATCACTGTGATAGGTTTGAGTACATATATATACACACCAACCCATACGCACCCAAACACACATAAGTACGCATACAAACATACAAACATACACACACGCAGACATACACACATACATGCATAGATAAAGGTAGAGTTAATCTCTGAAGAGGGTAGTACCGCTCATACGTCGTCGCGACGAACCCGACCCGCCGCATGGTATTGAGCAGATGGAGCGGCGTAGTAGGAGAGAAATGTGAATGATGAAAAGATGCGTATTCTTTATATTGTGTTTCTATTGTATTATTTTTGTATTTATTTTGAATAAACAAAATATCTTTGTTCTAAGGCATAAGTTTTCTTGAAACTATTTCCCTGCACACACAAACACAGATACACACATACATACACCATACACTCAAACATACACAGAAACATAAAACATAGACACACACGCATGCACGCAAACAAATATACGAACAAATTCATTGATCGGGCTGTCACCAACTGTAACATATTACAATCTCTCAAGTTTTCAGTGAGGTCCAAAATCCCTACTGCTTTGTGCAGTTAGTGACTTTGAAGGTCTATATCTCAAAAACTGTCCATTTAAATGTCATGCACCATGGAGGACTTTAATCGGGCTGTCACTAACTGTGACATATTACAATCTCACAACTTTTCAGTGAGGTCCAAAATCCTTACTGCTTTGTGCAGTAGGTGACTTTGAAGATCTATATCTTAAAAATCTGTCCAATTAAATGTCATGTACCATGGAGGACTTTGATCGGTCTGTCACCAACTGTAACATATTAGAATCTCACAACTTTTCAGTGAAGTCCAAAACCGCTACTGCTTTGTGCAGTTGGTGATTTCGAAATTCTATATCATAAAAACTGTCCATTTAAATGTTATGTAGCATGGAGGACTTTTGATCTGGCGGTCACAAACTGTAACATATTAGAATCTCACAACATTTCAGTGACGTTCAAACTCCCTACTGCTTTGTGCAGTTGGTGACTTCTAACCTCTATATCTCAAACACTGTACATTTAAAAGTTTTTTGACCGGGGAAACTTTCGATCAGGAGATCTCAAACTATAACATATTAGAATCTCACAACTTTTCAGTGAGGTCCAAAACGCTAGTCTTTTGTGCAGTTGGTGATTTTTAACCTCTATATCTCAAAACCTGTCCATTTAAAAGTTTTTTTGACCGAGGGAACATTTGTTCAGGAGGTCATAAACTATAATATATCAAAATTTCAAAAAATTTCAGTAAGGTCCAAAATCACAGTGTTTTGTGCGGGGTCCTTAATGTTTATTATTATGTAGATTAGGGGCTGGCAATCTGTATCATATCACTGGCTAAACTAAAGGGTTAGGTAAATGTTGTATAAAACTAAATAAAAATGAAATACAAACCACAAAAACAAGCCTTTAATAGAGCTCTTGCTTTGAAAATGCTACAAATCCTTTAAAAACTAGATAATCTATAATTGATGTTTACTATAATGGCAGTAGACTAGAGATTGCCAATCTTTATCATATCACTGGCTAAATTAAAGGGTTAAGTTTACTCGCGGCCCAAAATTTGATTAAAAAATGTTTACATTTGAGAAATTTCAATGAAAACAAGCCAAAAATTCGTCCGAGGACCTACATTTTGCACTATTATATGAGTACACACATAACAGCACAACTGCATTGCAAATGCGATGCAGCAACTCGTAAAATGGACAGCAGCCATATTTATTTTCTAAAATAGTCTGTTTTTATTACACATAAATTCTTATTTAACGAGTATACATACTAAATTTTGCCAAAATATTTTTACTTGTTTTTCTGATTATAATTTTTGTATCCACCATCGTATCGTTACGATAAAAGTTTTAATTTCTTCAATCTTTAAGATTTTCAGATTTTGATAAAAATTTATAGTTTTAATTTCTAAAAATTTGAAGACAAGAATAAATAAGAGGTTACTGAAAAATAACTTTTCTATTAATTATATTAGTATTTTTAAATAATTTTTAACTGTTGTCTTTGATGTTTACTACATAGATACAGCATTTTATAATAAAGTGGTAATGGTTGTTTCTCGTATCTTCATCCAATATTTATGTTGTTTCTTTAAATCGATCTCATTCCTTTGTTCATTTGTTTATTTATTTATTTTTTACTTTTCTTTATTCGTCCTTTTCCATTTCGATTATAATTTAATTAATATTTATATATATTTTAGAAAACCTTTATTTGAATAAGAATTAAAAATAAATAAGTGCTTAATTGCTTTTCACTTAGTTGTTAATTAATTGATTTTGTTGCTTAATTAATTTAAAATGGGTATAAATGTTATAAAAATAATTATTGATTAATATAAAATGCATATTAAAATTTCATGAACTAACATTTTATTGATTAATCGTTGTACTTTTAATCAGATTTGAATGCAAATAATTATTTTCATTTTAACATTTTGCTACGAATAATTAATTTTTTTTTATATTATAATCAATATTTTTATATATTATTAAATACATACTATGAAATCTGTAGCTTGCACTTTAACACAATTAACCTTATTGTTTTTTCCTTTGCAAAGCGACAAAAATCTGACAACGAACACATAAAATACCAGTTAAATGTAAGTTATGGCTCGACGAAATCATCTAATAAAATTTTATATTGACGTTAAACTCCATTAAATTGCATAAGTGTCATTTTATTAAAATAAAAATTATATATATTCATACATATGCAATAAGAGGAGTGTAGTAATTTATGGGAAATATTCAATTAGTTCTCTGAATCGGAAAATTAATGGATTTTATCTTCCACCTTCTCCAGAAGGTATCAATTATAGAGGGTGATTCACTCGGGACTGACGGTTTTTAATCGTCTATATCTTGGGAATAGATAAACATAAAATTACCAGGTAGGGCTTAAAGTTTTCTTCATTTAATGAAGTTTTGGTTGCATGCGAGAATGGGAAGTAGGGGTCGCCCAAAACACTAAAGTTTTTGGACCTCACTGAAAATGTTGGAAATTTTGATATGTTAAAGTTTATGACCTCCTGATCAAAAGTCCTCGTGGGCAAAACACTTTTAAATGGACAGATTTTGAGATATAGAGGTTAAAAGTCATCAACTGCACAAAACAGTAAGGTTTTTGGACCTCACTAAAATTTTCTGAAGTTTTTGATATGCTATAGTTTATGATCTCCTGATCAAAAGTCCTCCCTGATACACAACTTAAAAATGTACAGTTTTTTAGTAATTGGTCCACCCCTGCTTCCCAGTCTTGCATGCAACCAAAACTTCATTAAATGAGGAAAACTTTCACCCCTACCTCATGTATTTATGTTTACGCATTCCCGAGTTATAAACGATTAAAAACCGTCAGTCCCGAGTGAATCACCCTGTATATCAATTAATTTCAGAGAGCATGAAATTTATTACATAAAATTTGAAATCCATTTGATTCATACTGACGCCTCTGAAATGCAACTGGAAAATGTGTAGTTATATGTATTTATAATATTAATTGATATTTAATTTAATTATTTTGTAATGTGCAGCAGTTAAATTATTATCTGTTATTAATTTAGATAATTACATAGGTATTAAAGTCCATGCTAGGTGGATTAAGCGTAATTCGACTGTGTGTGCTCTAGGCGCTCGTTGAAACATGCTGCATAAAAATATAATTAACTATAAAGTTTATTTTACAATACATGTAGGTATTAGTTTGAATATATAATAAAATATAATCTGATATTTTTATCCGCATATAATGAGCCTATTTATGGTTAGTTTGTATTGTCAATTTCATTTCAAATATTTGTATTTATATCTAAGTATAAATTGTTTTTTTAAGTAATGAATCAAATGAATTCAATTTACAAGCTGTATTTGAAAATAGCGAAAAATCTTCGCATTTAGAAATTGCGATGAGAGATGCATTACAACATATTGTACAATAGAATGCTGGTGTATGCGGTTTCAGACTGTTTTGCAGCAATTTTTGTTTTATTAATTTTATTTTTATTTTTATTATTAGAAATACAATTAACTATAAAGTTTGTTTTACAATACAAGTATATTTGTTTGGATATAAAATATAATCCATTATTTTTATCCGCATAGAATGAGCCTAATTATGGTTGGTTTGTATTGTCAATTACATTTCAAATATTGCCAATTTGTTGTGCAACTTGTTAATATGTTAATGCTTCGCTCATAGACGACTTGGTCTCTATTGCTACTCAGCTAGGCGATTTTCATAATCCCTAAACATCAAGCTCGTTTTTAATCCAAATACAAATTGCATTCGGTTTGTGCACAGCATTCAAAATTGGTATTTTAAATGCAAAACTCTAAACTAAAACGATTTGTTACACATTAGAACCGAATCGAACATAAATAAGTATAAATGCCTTTTTTGGTTTGTTTGTTGGTTTGACTTTATTTGAGATATTATTTCTGATGCTACATCGACTACCTACATCTTATTGGTGTTCGTTTTTTTTTCGGATTGTGCACAGGATTCAAAATTGGTATTTTAAACGCAAAACTCTAAAATAAAACGATTCGTTACACTTCAAAACTGAATCAAACATAAAAAACCATTTTTAAGCAAGGAATTTTGACTTTGATTGCAACAAACAAAATTTATAACGAATAAAATTGATCATCAAGATGCGATGATTTGACGTTGTTATAAATTATTTGTGATGCGCTACATCGACTACCTACCGTTTATTGGCGCTCTTAAAAATAATAGCGAAATTGTGATTGCTGAAATAGAACGACACTCCATGCATTCGCTTTAAATGAAATTGTGTTGCAAAGCTCGATATCGGACGAGTACACTCTCAATTGTATTTTGTATTGTGTTTTATTTACTGGCAGTTCTTTGAAAAATATGTTAAATTGTTCGTCCTACATATTTGATTGTTCTTGCTGTATAAAATATCTTCTTTTTTAAATTTAGTTATAAAATATGTGTGTGGAGATTATTGCAAAACAAATTTCGATATCGGACGAGTACACTCTCAAATTAAGAGGTAATTATTCAATTGCATTTTGCATTGTTTTATTTACTACCAGTACTGTAAAAAATATGTTAAATTGCTCATCCTATATATTTTAATGTGCTTGCTGTATAAAATATGTTATTTTTTAATTCAGTTATAAAATATATGTGTAGATATTACTGCAAAACAAAGTTTCGATATCGGACGAGTACACTCTCAAATTAAGAGATAATTATTGAATTGCATTTTGCAGTGTTTTATTTACTAACAGTACTGTAAAAATATGTCAAATTGTTCGTACTATATACATGATTGTCCTTGCTGTATAAAATATCTTATTTTTTTAATTCAGTTATAAAATATATGTGTATTACTATAAAACAAAGAATCAAATTTTAATCTGCTACTCACAAATTAAGAGATAATTATTCAATTGCATTTTGCAGTGTTTTGTTGGCAATTGTTTCAAAAATATGTTAAATTGTTCGTCCTATATACTTGGTTGTCCTTGCCTTGTAAAATATTTTATTTTTTTAATTCAGTTATGAAATATATTATTGTAAAACAAAGGATCAAATTTTAATCTGCTTAATGCATGCTGTTGTTCAAAGTCAAACTTTTTTAATGCAAAAAGGGAAAAAATAATATTTGTAAATGCTTTGTAGAATTGAAAAGCTATTTTAGTCTTCTGAAAGTAAAGTAAGGAATAAAAAATATGTTAAAATTCAACATTTCTTTGATATTACATATTACATATCAATCTCTAGATTGATCGGTGATTACTTTTATAAGCTGTATATTTTTTGAAATTCTTATTTTTGATATAAGTTATTAAAGATGTGTAATTTATTTTATTAGGACTCACAATGATTGGTCGCGTCTTATATCTAAGCACAAATTTTGTTTTTTTAAGTAATGGATAAAATGAATTCAATTTACAAGGTTTATCTGAAATTAGCAAAAAATCTTCCAATTTTAAAATTGTGATGAGAGATGCAACAGAAAATATTGTAGAATGCTGGTGCAAGCGCTTTCTGGCTCTTTTTTGCAACAACCTTTTTTTTATTTATTTTATTTTTATTATTAACACGAAAAATACATAGATACAAGAGTATACTGCAGTGCACAATTTACTTCAATTAGTACCATTTGCTTTAACTATTGCATTGTATCGTTGATTATAGAGATCTCAATTTTTTTTTTAAGTTTAAGCGTACGTTTTACAATTTCTACTAAACATATACTATAGCAGTAAATACTTAATTGCTCAAATAACTAGAACATGTGTATAAATTCTACAACATATTGTAGAATGCGGGTGGAAGCTGTTTCTGGCTCTACTTTTATTTATTTATTTAATTTTTATAATTATCGCGAAAAACTACATAGATATAAAAGTGTAGGTCAGTACTCAATTTACTGCAATGAGTGCGATTTTTTCTCGGGATGGACATTTTTAAGGGGATTTGCTAAGTGTGCGTGTTTCAATTTCTATCAAACATTCACTAACTATACCAGCAAATACCTTAACTGCTCCAATAACTATACTACTCGAGTGTGGCTAGAACTTCAATAACATGTAGATATTTGCCTTGTCATTGGAAGCCCACGTATACATATAAATACGAATCACTTTACAATAATTTGGTTTTCCAAAATTTAGTAATTACAGAATTTGAAATTATGATTTAATTTCATTTACATAACATTATTACAATATTTGATTTGGTATTACTCGGTGTTAAACATATTATTTATATACCTGCTTATCTACTTAAAACCATATTTATGAGTATTAAGCATGAATGAATAATTTTATATTTTATTCACTGTTATGCAAATTTACATGTAATTTTATTTTAAGCAAATGAAATTATTATATTTTATTTATATTATATTATTTTCCAATATCACATTTTTATTTTCTAATTAATAAACATAACATAAACATTCACATAATTTTAATATATTGCAATTTGTATTCGGTAAATAAACTTAATATTAATTCAAATTTTTACTAAAATGTAAATGATATATTACAAACAACATATTTTTTGTAATAGAAACTATCATTGTAATATTAATAATTAAATCGGTCATAATTTGCATTTATTCCAAATGAATTCAAAAGGAAACGTTGGAATTTTGATATCATCACGTTTTTAAAGTAGGAATTAATTCAAAAATTTACATTTTTTTATATAGAAATTAATGGCATTGATATTTGAATATAGTCAGTTGGAATACTAAATATGCGTCAAATTGAATTTATCCAGCTTTTTACATTCACTTCCTGTATTAATTCATTTAAATCGATTTTAAATGAAATTTATTCAGTATTGTTTTTGTAAAATAAAATTTTAATTAATTGGTCTGTAGGTGTATTGTTGCTATTGCGTAAAATAAATAAATTTGAAATCATTTTTACAATGATTTATTTTTTTATCGAAAATTTATATGGAAATATGAAATCAAATTTAATTAATCTGTATCAAATTACAATATGTGTGTTTTATAATTGCTTATATTTAAAAATTTAAAATGCGCACACAATTAATTGTAATTAGTATAGTTTACATGTTTAAATGTAATTTGAATAATTTAATTTGGGATGTGTTTCAAAGTTCAACGAATTAAAACAAGTAGCCTGCGGCTAAAAAGATATGCTAATGCCCATTTTGCTATAC
This sequence comes from Adinopsis sp. GC000173, assembly GCA_030264715.1. Classification (NCBI taxonomy): domain Eukaryota; kingdom Metazoa; phylum Arthropoda; class Insecta; order Coleoptera; family Staphylinidae; genus Adinopsis; species Adinopsis sp. GC000173. The sequence continues at coordinate 16,043 of JARJDW010022191.1, read as the reverse complement.
CACATTTGCATAATACGTAAAATTTAGATCATGTGTCCATCATCATTGACAGCTTATATCGTTTTATCAGATGCATACCTCGTATCAGCTCAAATCAGATCAGTTTTTGAGAAAATTACCTAATATTGTCTTAAAGTTTCTTTTATAATTTATGAAACGTATTGATGCTGCCAGTGATTAATAACTGTTGCGATGGAAAACTTTTGAATCTATGTAACATCAATATTTGTTTAGTAGGAAAATGTGACCCTTTATGGATAATAAATTAAGAAACTATTTAGTTATATAATTTAAATCATTTATGTAGAAAAAAAAACATTTTTTTCGTAAATATAATTTTAAATATTTAATTCTTAAACATGGAAAGTAAAAAACAGAATTGGAAGTTGCAATTTTAATTGTGAATTTAATTATTTGAATAAAAGAGATTCATGCAGTTTGAGTTTACGAAAAAAATTATTATATGATTAATTTCTTTGAACTGAGAGTTATAGTAAAACATATAAAAAAATATCAAATTCAAAATTAATAAATATTAATTTCGTAAGAACATTTTTATGGATCTGGTGCAAACATTGATAGTTTTTGATTAGCCTATTTGGTTTAACTTATGCTGTACACAAAAAATCGAACTCTCTTTTTTCTTCTACAATATGTCGATTGGAATACAGAGCGTGTACGACTGTTGATTTATTAGAAACCGGAGAATTGGGAAAACTTCACTAACAACAAAAGTAAACGTAAATGGTGGACTATTCATACCCAACCAAAAAAATAAAATAAAGAAAATTGAGTTTTGGGAAATAGTAAAACGTTTTTTATTGGGTAGATAACTGGTGTGTGTTGTATTGGCCCACAGTAAAATGGTATAAAGGCTCTTTGAGGTGTTTAAAGGTCACAGTAAATTTATCTAGTTTTCAAAAGAAGCCCAGAACTATTTTCAAATTATTAAAACAATGCATAAAAATTGATTATTTAAGTAACGACAATTAATCAAACACATTTTTTAGGACTTTTTGATATTAAATCTTTTTCAAATGATTGGATATAGCTTTGAAACGCATAAATACAACGAATGATATAGTCGTAAATCGAAATAATCTGATTAACTTAAATTTCAATCTAAACACTCCATCCTCTACCTTCCTTCCATCTTTCTCCCAACGGCCAGAATATTGCATTTCAACGTTAGATCTTTTCTTCTTGCAGTATACGTTAATCGAGCCCACTTGTACGCGCCGCCGTTTGTTAAAAGCATCTTTGAACATTTCTTTTCGAATGAATATAGGTATATATCTTTCATCTTAGTTTCACTCTCTCTCAACTCCCAATTACTATACAATAATTGCATTTGAAATATCAGCGATTTTGCAATTTAATTGCCGGAAGGCATTCTGAAGAATTAATTCGATTTCCTGAAATAAAATAAGTTTCAATAATGGAATTATAGGTATGTATATCTATGTATTGTAGATAAGGAAATATAAAATCAAAGATAATATTAAACTTTAAAACCAGATATTTACTTATTTCAAATTAGATATTTATTGGTTAAATTGTCTTTCCAACTCTACAACCCATAATTTTAGACTCTTAAATTATAGGAGTATTTAATACGAAAGTGAAAAAAATGATATTAATTTGTGATTTTTGTAAGACATAGAATTAAAATATTTAGATACATGTTTCTAACTTTGTTGTCCATTAATATTTTTATAAAATTCTTTCAAAAAATTATAGTTGTTTGTCTGTACTATCAGCTTTGGTATCAGCAACCTATTGATAGAGTTGTTTTGCATCATATAATTGCTAAAATATATCATAAATGGGTTGTTGACAAATATGTTGCTAACTTTACAAGAATTAGATTATATAAATAACTACCTGTCCATATAGGTATACCTACATAAAAGACTTGTAATTTAATATTCAGACATGCTTTTAATGGACTTATCCATCCTTCCTTTGTTAGAATCATTTAAGTTTGAGAAATTTAAAAAAACATTTTAAAACCCCCATACATAATATATCGCGTTTGCAGTACATAAAAGTTGATGATGATGCTCGTAACGATTATTATGCTGCACGCAAAACTTGATACTATACTGCTGCATTTTTATCATCTAACTAAACTGTCTTCCTTCCCTCCAAAAAGAAACAAATATTTATTTAGTATAATTAAAGCGTGAAGTAATTAAGCAATTTTAAAGCTGCGTTGTTGTTGCAAAGTGACCTTTTCGCGGCGTTTTGCGAAAAATGATTTTAATTAACTTTCCATGTTATTTAACAATTTTAATCAAAATGTACGAGTGCGTGCGTGCGCGCGGGTACCTACTCTAATTGTTATTAAACAACAAAAATTATTTAACTAAATTATAATTATGTTATAAACTCTCAGATAGGAGACGACGCGGCGCGACTCGACTGTGAAGCGTTGTTATATTCAAATGGGAATGGTAATAATATCATTTCAGACACGTTTGGCATTAATAGCGTAATTTATGGCTAACCACGCGCAGCATTCATAAATTTATCACATATAGAGCAAAAAAATGGTTTTATCTGTAGGGGAAAATGAGGAAATTTGCATAAAATTATTGATAATAATTATTTCAGATTATTTGCATAAATGTGAATTATAAAATAAATATCCAATATACCAAATATTCAAAATATACTCGAAAGAAGAGAATTTTTATTTTCATAAATATTTTCCAAAATTTAAGTCGAATTAAAAAATAATTTTAATAAAAGTTGGCTCATTTTTTACATAGATTGGGATTCTGAACAAAAAAAATGGGGGTTTTCATTAAAAAAAACAAAGTTGATGTCAAAATAACTATGAAGCTGCAGATATGGCTAAAAGTGCTTAGTCCCATTAAATTGCCCCCTTCATTTTAGCCAACTTTTATTTGAAACATTTTCTCCTAAAACGCACTGTCTCAAGTTAAATGGACCACCTTGTATATATTACCAGACATACACAATATACAAAACTGCTTAAACATTTATAGACACTAAAACCCTACTTGTTGTATTTAATTTGCCGAATAGAGGAGAATATAATAAAATAGGGCATTGAATTTTTCTCCTCATCTTGACGACGTATAAATGAAGCTATAAGATGACAAAACATGTTGTACGTACACTACTATAATAACACGTAGAAAAGCATGAATAATGTAAGAGAGCGGATAAACAATACGCGCTGGCAAATAAATACATTGTACCACACAACAACACAATATTATGTAATTAGTCTTATATATCACAACAGCAGAACAAAAGTGTGTCAAACAACAATCCATACAATATATAGTATAATACTATAAGTTTCAGCGCTTCAAGTGACGCGTGACCTGTAAATTTTTCACTTTCCGTCAGTCAGTGTGTTGTTGGCTGGCTGTAAAGAATTAATGCGTTTGATATGCGACAACTTTGTTTACCGAGCACGTAGGAAGTGTATATATAAAAATATGTCACGATTTTCACGTTAAATAAAATGGCAACAAGCGACGCAACAATTTCCCGCAGCCAGATAAAATTCATACCACAATATATGAAACGCGCTCGTCGCTAAACTTTTACTTTGCTACAAATAAAGTTTAATATTTAATGCGTTTTCGCTCGGACAAAGTTATTGTTGGATCAATTTTAAGGATAGGTGGTAGGGGGGAAATTGAATTTTGCGGCGTGGTTAATCACAAAAGAAAATGCCACAAACGTTTTTAAAAAGATTAATCAAAATTAGTGACGGATATTTAACACTTATTTTGTGTTTTAGTGAGGTCAATGAATATTTTTATAATTTTATTTGTATTTTGGCGCTTTTCAGGCCTTGGAAATTATTTCTTTCCAACGTAATCGTATTTTATTTTTAATGGCACATTTTTAATAGCCACTAAAATGCTTAAGATGAAAAATGTTAGCATCTTGTAATTTACGCTAAAATTTTTATGATTTTATTAAATTTATAAAAATGTGTTATATATCTTTCACATTAAATTGTTTCTAACTGAAAAACTGATGAAAGCATATTCAAATAAATATATTCTCGTATTCATATTTCAATCATTGTAAACTCTTATTTATATCTGCAACACTTAGCAGTTTTCCATTGCCTTGTGCCGTAGTTTTTGAATAAGAATTGTATAAAAGATTTCTGGTGTTGGTGAGTTTTATTTGGCAAAATATATATAAGGATATTCTATTCTTTAACTCTCCAACTTTGTTCTGTTATACAATATCTAACAAAATAAAACAAAACATGTATTTACAGTACTAGATTTACATAGATTTACTACTAAATTCTTTAAATATACATATTTTGCTGAATAATATGCAGTTATCTTTTTGCTTCTTTAGCGGTTTGTATGAAAATCTTAAAATTCTTCAGACACAGTACAGAATGTGTTAAATATAAAACACATTTTTTTATAAACACTTAGATATTTTCTAAAAAAAATTGTTTGTGCCAGATATTTTCAGCACAATATGCGAGAAGGCTATGTTTATGTTATATATGTAAAACTTCCATTGTGTGCAATTCGTAGAATTTCAGTCTCTAAGAGAAACCTACTCAATAGCAATGGCTAACAAGCAATTATTATAATATTTTTGTTCAACTGAATAGATATTTTTAATAATAAAAATATTTTCTTCAAAGTTATTTTCCAATAATCTAGATGTTTATTATATAGCACGTAGGATTGATCATGTTTTCTGCGAACTAAAAGCTTTTTCAATAAAATAAATCTAGATATTTATTATATAATGCATAAGATTGATAACATTGCACTATCATTAAATTTACACTGTTTATACGTGGGTTGCCTGCAAAACTTTTAGCTTTTTTTAATAATTTTTAGTGCAACCCCAAATTATTGTTTAGCATCAACACGTCCTTTTAAACTAAAAATTTTTGATGGATTTTTCTTTATGTAAAAAATTTTTGCGATTTCTTCCGATTTTTCTTTGATTTTTTGCATTTTTTATCAAATTTTTTAGCGACTTGATAGAAAATAGAGAAGAACAAAAATTCCTGCATCATTTTTAATGAAAATCCTCAAATATTTTGATGGAAAATGCCAAAATCAAAGAAAAATCATAGAAGAAAGTCGCAAAAATTACCTGCGCAAAGAAAAATTCATTAAAAAAATTCGGTTTAAGTGGACGTGGCAATGCTAAAAAATAATTTGGGACTGCACTAAAAATTACTAAAAAAGCTGGAAACTTTTCCGACCACCCACATATTATCTAATACATTAATTTCTTGTAGGCTAGGTAAACGCACTCTGATGCAAGTAAATGTAAATATTTTTGCAAAAGCAATTAAAATCATGTTTTCTAATCGTAATTCACACGATGATGTGGAACGCGCGCTTTTATAAATTATAAGCGAGGCGGCAGCAACGTTTGCGCGCCGCCGCCCGTGTATAATATTGTAAATAAATGATTATGTTTAATGTAGACTATTTTAAAATGTAGAGCGTGTTAAAAATGGTGCGTGTGTGTGTGAGAGAGAGAGAAGTGCGGGTGAATTCGCTTCAAAGAAAATATTCAGAATATTTTGTTGTAAAAAAAATCTTTTATGCGGAGGGTGGTTAAATAATTAATTTGGAATTTGATTTGATTATTATTACATTAAAATTTGTGGTATTATACGTCAAATAACATGCTTCCTTTTAGAAAAATAACAAAGGTGCACATAGTCAGTATCGGATTTACTGATAAACTAAATAAGTTGTAGTTTCGGGCCTCACTTTAGAAATAAAACATATTTTTTTTATCAAAACTTCTGTTTCATAATGGTTTTTATCATCATTTAAGGAAAAGTGCCAATCGACCAGCTTCTGGTCATAAAAGCCCACTTTAAAAATGTTCTCACACGACTCTCCAATCAAAAATTCATATCACATCAGGTCTTAGTTGCTACCCTTCATTTCAGTTATCTATTCCATTTTTTACACCCCATAGATACACTATTCAGATTTCTTTCTTTTTTCAAAAAGCTATAAAATCTATATTTTTGCCTTATACTGTACAATCATAATTGTAATTAAATCTGAGATTTTAAATGCCAATTTTATATTAAATGTATTAAATATAAATTAATGTTGATAAGTTTAGGATATTATATTATATTAGGAGCATTGTGCATTAACAAAAAAAGTATAAAATGTATTCTTTGTAGCAATTTTAAAGAATAATAATAATGATAAGATTCATTTTCTTTACGTCAATTCGATTATTGTTCGTTTCTTTTATCTATTTGAAAACAACAAATGATGCTTTGCAAAAGATTTATCATATCTATACATAAATAATACCATCATCTTCGAAGTCATTTTCCGGGGCTTGTTGTAATAAAAAAAATCTCAAAGGATTTCGCAGAATAAATACAACACAATTTTGTTGATATTAAACCGTAGTATATAATATTAAAAAATCGTTCTTTTATCTGCCATACTTCTTTGATATACCATATATTAACTATTAACATTTCGTGTCAAAAATAGTAAATATTTGATATCCAGGTACTTGGATCGTAAGTGAGAGAATGTGTGCAGTTTCAATGTGATATATTGAAATCACGAGTGCAATAAGGTTGATCAGATTTTGTTCGCTGTATCAAATATCATTCTACAATTCTACAAACTTTAATATTATTGCATTTTTTACAAAAAACAAAAATTCATTTATTGTTTTTAAATTTATATTAGATTAATTAGCAGAGATTAATTATTGTATCAAATCACCTTGAACGTTTCTGTTTGCTAATGAAGGGTTCCTTTTTAAAATATTCCATTAGGTGCATTTAATCAAGTCTTTGAAGTCATTGAAACTGCACGATCTTTCAGTCATTATTCGTTTAAGACTGATGCAGAATATATTGGATGCTTGAGAGAATTCCTCAATTCAAGACCCGATAATTTCCACTATCGCGATATTGAAAACTTCGTTCACTATCTGAAAATTTCTTAAAGTGCAACCGAAAGCGCTTTTATGACTAGCAAAATATTAAAATATTAAACATTATTGATAATAAAATAATTAGCATAAATAGCAATACTGTTTTGCATTAATAAATAATTAATTTCCACATTAATTTTTATTTTAAACCGTAACATTAGCGTTCATGCTATAATAATTTATAGCTTATTAAAGTTTAATAACATGTTCTGACCATGAATTATTTTTATATCCCCATGTTTACAAATGATACAGTTAAAAATATTGCGTAGGTATATAAAATATACATGCAGATAAAATATTGACAATGTTTTTTTACGCACAATTTTGAATATTTTTAATAATGCGATTAAACGATTTCGCAAATGAAAATTGAAAATTCATTTTCCATAATAATCATGCTTCCTTTTCGCAGTGGGATGTAATACACTTTTCTGTAAAATGCAACGACGAAGCAAATCTATATCCGCGTAAAATGTTTATTTATTCGTTGTTTGATCCGTAGAAATATATTTTCATTCCTGAATAGAAAATCCTATTTTCTTGGTGGATTACTGCGCAAATATATGATTGATGTTATTTTTATAAAAGAGAAAATAAGATTATCTGCTTTCGCTTCATAAGATACTAAGGTTTAATATACCAGTCCAGCAGTAATCGGCGATTGTTGAGTATTTATAACCACCTACGCACTATTTTTAACTATTTTTGTTGCTTCATAAGTGGGTGGCTAATAAGGAGATTGGTTGAAAGGCAATCGTGATTTTACCATTGACAAAAACAATTATTTTTTTTAAAGTATATTAATAATTCGGTTTCTGCATGTAAAATATTTAGATGTTGTTTTAAACAGCAATAATCCGTCCAAATAGTGTGAGAATATGCAAAAATATTACGGCTTTTATGTAAATGAAGGGCAATAGGCATAAACGCATTCCGCATGAAAGATGATGAACTCTGTAGAATTTAAAAACATTGCAGCACACCTACACAAGTTTTGACTGCAAAAATGTGTTTGAGAAGTTTTATTTGGTACTTCATATTTACTATAACGTCTCTAGCCAAATCAGATCACTCAAGCAGCTTAAAAATCTTTTACTAACCTTATCTAATAGAGAAGACCGCACGTCTACTTGCTTTGGGATTCCAACAGTAATGTTTGCGATGTGGGAGCTACTTTCGTTGCAACCTGTAAATTTAATAAACAAATACTTGATCAATATTTTATTTAACGTAATTGCAATACAATTATTTGCTTATCTTACAACTTTAAGTGATTCAGCTGTAAATATTTCATTTTAGGAAACTTGTTTTTAGTTTTCAGCTTTTGTATGTCATAAGTTAGAGCAGTGTTTGATAGACAAGAAAGGTGATACGACCCAGCTAATCATTTACCGATTTGTGTAAACAGTGTTTGTTAAAGTTTGCAAATATGATACTTGACAGTATCCTAGAACAGTATGTGTTTCTCAACTAATGGTTCGCGGAACTATGATGGTTTGCAAGAAAATTTTACCTGTCCGCAGATATAAAGAAACGCCCAATGTAAAACGAAAATGTTATCTTTATCGCTTTTTTACGATTACAGGTCCGCGAATAATAAAAAGCTGAGGAAAACCGTCCTCTATATTGATATACGCATTCTTAGATAATCTATTTATCCTACTACGAACAATTAGATTTAAACTGCATGTTTCTATAATTAAACAGATCGTTTTATTGTTTGTTTGGTTATTTGATTGACTAGTAATTAAACCCTTCCAATGTTATTTTGACGCAAAATCTAATTACAAAATCGAATTAGGTGCATATGAAAGGATCGATTGTATGTGTAGCTCATTTTTTTTCCTGTTATTGTGTATGTAAACACAGGAGATCAAAAGCGTGCTAATTAACAGAACGCAGTCGTAAGTACACTACCTCGTTGCTGCATCGTTCGAGAGAGCATCTCTATATCCTCCGCAAATGCAGCGGACGTATTAATGCAATTAACAATTTCGTAATTGTCTGTCGTACATATTTCATTCCAAGATAACATCTTACCTTGACACGTAATGGAATTCACTAATTGTAGGTTATACTTTGTTGTCTTTTGAATTAAAGTTCACTGCTTTTTGCAGAAATGCCATATGTGTGTGCCCACAGGTGGAGTGGAGTGTTGTAAATGATCAGAATGACATGGAAATTTAATTAAATTTATACATTTACTTACTTTGTATATTTCATTGGTTTCATTCGTTTGCAATAGTGATAAAAATCCTCAAGTAATTTATTTTATTTTATATTTACTAATTAACATGAAAATTCCTTAATTGAAGCTTTGGATTTTTTTAGAGCTTTTTCAGAACAATGGTTGAGAATCAGTACATGTGTACTATAAGCTATTGAGTTTTTCTATCATTGAAAATTCAATTTGGTGTTATATTACGTAATTGTGTAGATCTTTTGTAAATTAGCGATGTTAATATCAAATTACTGCAAATTATAAGGATGTTAAAATTCAGTATCTACACTACTTTAGCGTTGCGTGAACATTAATTATAACCGGGAAATTATGTGCTAACAGGGCCAACATTAAGGGTACACTTAAGTTTAATAAACGCTAGTTTGAAGCATTTCTTAATTTTCAAGTTTTAACTAACATTTCACATGCATGAAAAAGTTTCAGTTTAGAGTAGCTTAAAATATGATATTAGGGAAATTAAGATATTTGCTACTTAAGTGTAGCACTTATTAAATAAAAAATTATATGTTTGAACTTTCATACGAAGTTATAATTGTAAAGTTTCTATATAAAAACTGTTTTGCAATATTGTTTATCAATTCAAAAATATCATAAAGTTGGCGCTTGAAGTAAACAATTATTATTATTAGTAATGAAAGCATTACAAATAGATTCAAAATAGAATTTAATTGGAAAAGTGCATCAAATTGGAAAAGATTCATTTAACACTTGATTATTGAATCTTCGTAAACAGCACATTGTTTGCTCACGCTTATTTATTATTCGCTTGTGAATTCGTGTGAAATAATGAATATTTATAAGATTCACATAGACAAGGCATACACACAAGGCATACATAAGTAGCTATAGATGTTGCATTCATAGGTGAACAATGTTTTGAGGCATGTAATTTCAATAATAATCATCAAAATTATAACATTTTTTAAATCAATTTAGGATTTTGTAACTTGAAATTTTAAAACATGGAATAGTGTTTCAAACAATTAGTAATTTGAAATAATATCTAATGTTTGAATGAATGTAGTTCTGTTAATCATATAGAATCAATTAAAAAAAATATCAAAAATTAAGCTGCAAAATATGTTTTTTGTATTTATCTAGTTTCCTCTTATCTTCTGCACATAGATACCTCGTTTATTTATCAATTAGTTGCGTTCAAACAGAATAAACGAAATAAAATTCCTATCGACATATAACGTTTTATAAAAACATATTTATTTAGGAAATCTAACCATATTGACATGCTGTATTTGCTAATGTAATATTATAATAGACCTTTCAATTAATTTAGTTTCCAAATTCTCTCCACGAAATCTTTTGATTCCGTGTTTCATATGCATGAAAAAATCTTATCTAATGCCCAGGATCACTCAAAACAAACACAGAGTAAAGACCCTAAAACGATCAAATATACATACAGAGTAAAGAAAACTGCATTTACGCTTACTTGATTTTCAATGGCGGTAGAATTTTCTTGAATTTTCATGTAATTTCAGTTTGTGTATGGTCCAAAAACTCAATTAGCTGACAAATTGCAACAACAGTAATAAATGTAATGCGGTCATACAAGCGTTTCCACAATATATTTCATCCAGAATTAATGACACAAAACGTGAGGATTTAAATATCCTATGCAAATTCTAAGCTGACTTCTCATATTTATTACAAAATATACATCTATAAAGTAATAAACACAAGCAGGTGACCTAAAACTACTAAATACCTAATAAAATTAGGTATAATTAACTGCCAACGTGGGGCTATATCGTGAAATGGCTCTCTTTAACAACAAATTTTCATTGGCAGATGTTTGTTCAACTGCTATTTGTATACTTCATAAACTAATTACAAAAATACAAGTCTTGTTTGGCCGCAAGCATTTCCAGAATATATTTCACATTAAAAATACAGAAAATTGTAATGTATTTGAACATCCTGTGCAAATTCTAAATTGACATCTCATACATTTATATAAAATATAGATCGATTAGATAATAAACACACATCCAGGTGGAGCAATTTGTCTAAGTTTAATTATCCAACCGCGTCAACTTGGAGCGATAGTTCGACGTTGCCTCACGTGCATTAATAATAAAAGAAACTAATTTTATTTAATGGCATAGGTGGGTGGGTGGTTGGACAGCATTCTCCTTGTAGTGGCAAAGTTAAACACAACTAAATAACTAAGCGAAAGTTTGTTGTTCCGTTTGCTGCTTTTATTATGAATGAAAAAGAATCGGAATTACGTGCAAATAATATTGAAAACAATGTGGCAGCAAATCGTCTTATACATTAAGATTGATACGCACCCATCGATAAATAATCAAACATATTGAATAAATGAATTAGGAAAGTCAATCAAGTTTAGTTTGTTTTGCATTGTCATTGCATCAATTTTAGTTTGCGTTTGTTTTTAATTAAAGAAGTAGCGTAAAACAGGAAATAGTTTTTTTTTCATTTCGATGCAATAATTAGTTCTTGATTAGAAAAAATACAAAAATTGTTTTTTTTACTCTGTTTGTGACATTGGGGCACGAAATTTTCCACTTTTCATACTGTATTTAGAGATTATCTGGCAAGGAATGAATATTTTTCTCTCCCTTAATATTTAACCAACCCAGTTATTAAATATGTTTTATTTAAAATCAGGCTGTTCAATTTTTACTTAATATTCCCCTTCCCCCAATCTTTGGAACATAAAGTTTGAACGGATTTTACTAAAAATTATACTTAAGGGTTATTTTGATGCACCTGTTATAGATTAAAGCAACAATTTAAATAGAATTAAATTTATTCTTAAAAATTATTCGTCAACTGTAAACCTAATAGTTACATTGCCTTGATCATTACTCTTAATCGTCACAATTAAACCTTTCATTTGTGCTGCAGAAAAATTGAGTTCGTGTGTAAAACTTGGAGGTCTCTGTTGAGAAGATGAAGTAGTTGGGGATTTTGATGAAATCGGAGGTGTTTCTTCTTGACTGTGTAGATCTTCTACAATAGGCTCTTCTTTTACTATAGTTAAATTTGGTTCTAATGAAACTTGGGAAGGTGAAGTAAAAGGTGATTTAAATGTAATGGGAGGTATTTCTAATTGGTTAGGGAATGTCTGAACAACAGGCACATCATTTGCAGGCATTTCTTCTTGACTGTGAGGAGTTTGCACAATCATAGGCTCTTCTTTTACTATAACTAAAGTTGGTTCTAATGAAAATGTAGGTAATTCTTCATTTTTACGAAGCAATTTCTCTACAGACACTTCTTTTACGCCAGGTGGCTTCCATCCCTGCATTACAGCTTCTCGAATCTGTAGAATATCCTCACCGGAATTATTCTTCAATGCCGCGGCGGTGCGACGAAAACAGAAACCGGAATAATTTTCAGGATTTTTTACTTTTAAAAATTCTGCTATTCGTCTGGGGTAGGATACCAAGGTGTTACGACCTAGGGGTTGATTAACCACTTCGCCCAGTTTAATGTGAAGGAAAAACTTTTCATTTATTACACCTTGTCGAAGATGATAATATTCCTTTAATATTGCAATCCAGTTTTGCTTCGTAACAACAAAGGCGCGACTGGTGCGATTTGTGCCATAAGGAATTATGAAACCAACTCGATTTTCCAAAAAGTCGACTTCAGCATTTTTCATTTTAATTAACTCTTCAGTTCTACAATCACCAGATATTCCAACTATAAGTACAACCTAAAAGATAATCATTACTATGATTGAAATGCTGAAACCAAACAAACTCTTTTACTTTTAATAGCAAAAAGTTCTGCGGCGCTTCTTCTAAAAATCTATCAACTTCCTCCAAGGTGAAAGCATTGGAGGTTTTTGGCTTATAACCAGTATTTTGTTTTTTCAAGAACGCAAGGACTTTTTTATATTTTGAAATATCAACATTATCATTCAGCTTTAATGTAGCTCTTAACATTGAATATACGGCCCAAAGCGTTGTTGGCTTCTTCTTTTTCGAAAGCTCAGTCATGTATGCTAATAAAATATTTTGCGATTTAATATTGTTCACTTGTTTTCTAGCACACCAACGCTTATAAACATCATAGATTTGATTATATCGTTTTCTGCTTTTGTCTGGAAGTACATTGTGTGCTGCTTCTTCAGCGGCCGCTGTTTCTTCAGTATCTGTCGTTTCGTCAGCATCAGCTGTTAACTCTGGAAGACTTGATACTTCAATATCGGAGTCCTCAAAATCTGACATTATTATATTAATATTTATTAATTATTGCACTTAAATTCCACTACTTCTACAGATCCTAGAAAATTTCAAATATATTTAATATTTGTTTAATACAAAAACTTGCGATTATTGACTGAAATGTGTATGTTCCGCATATCAAAAATAAAAGCTGGGCATCCTAAGTAACCAAAGGCTACAGACAGCAGCACAAAGTTTAAATTGTCCTTCTTTTTGCAACAACAGATTTCTGATTGTGTATAAAATAGTTTTCGTGCCCAGGAAAAAAATATTATTTATCAAAGCCTACCTCACAAAATATCGCCTCTTCGCAACCGATATGTAACACACTAAATTATATTTAATCCCATTTAATAGGTTAGAATTTTATTTGGCAGGCAACAAAAGTGACGCTTTCCAGTGTGTTATTTGTTTTTGAAATTCAGTTACTAAACGTAAAATAATGCAATTTAGTGGGTTCCATTCAAAACGATGACTATCCGCAGACCATAATGCTTACTTCTAAGCTCAAATTTTGTAAAAAAGATGTTTTCAAAATAAAAAGGGGTTGCCAGAGTTATTGAACACCCGGCATGTAATATTATATATCTACTATTTATAGTAGCATAAAAAAGTTTGAGAGTTACTGGTCTAGGTAATAATATATTACGTACCAGTTGAGTAAATGTGCGATTAGATCAAACAAACAATAACCTGACTGAGACGGGCAATCTCGAGATCACTTACATTCGTTACCATATTTATTTTTATTTACGTCATGTATAATCTGCTAAGTAAAAATATGTTTTATAACGAAAATTGAGCGACGAAAATATTGAATATTATTATTTGTTTAATATATTGATTAGATGCCGCGTGCAATAGTAGATTACGAACCAGTTGGGAAGTGATTCTTTCGCTACGTTTCACAACCAGTTAGATTCTAGGTAAAAATACCATTCATACCAAACAGAAATACTATTTTATGTACAGTCTGGTATTATTTTGTAATTAAAAATAAGTAATATATTTTTATAAGCTACCCAGCAAAGTCCATTACTATATTTAAGTGTGCATGCGCAGCCTGTGATTAGCAGCTGGTACAAAATAAATAAGTAGTCGGTTAATATTGAGATTATTGTGGACTATAGAGCCAGCAGTACCTGTTTAAATATCAGTAGATTACATACCGCGTGCAAAAGTATATGATTTTTTCGCAGAAATCATAACTGCTTGAGTGGCACAGTCTCGAGGTCAGTTAGATTCTGCGAAATAATAACATTCGAATTATATTATCGTATTATATTTACATATTTGACAATCAACTCAATATTGACCTAGTATTTGTTCTTTAAAATGAAAGATATTAATACAAAATTGATTACTACCGCCGGCCCATTTACTGCTGCCGCAACCGCGCGGTAACAACGCAACTTTTTTTTCTCTCTTGGGAAAAAAAGTTCAACTTGTTTCCTGCATGATATTTTCTACATCTCGGTCAATAACCGCTCGTTTTTTTGTTTTAAATAAGAATTAACGTTATTGTTAAATAAAAAATATATTACATACCTAAAATAATAATATAAGTAATCTCGTTTTTGCATGTATTAGATATGTATAATACGTCGGTATATTACGTTCTCTTTTCATTGTTTGTATTGCATGGAAATGCGCGGTGAACGTACGTTGCTACTACATATATCGTACCCAGCTTGTTGATAGAAGCAGTAAAAACGTCAGCACTGACGTTGCAGCGCCTCTATTTTCTCTTCTTTAAACAGATAACTAACAACTTTCGCACCTCAATATCGTAAACAAATTATAAATAATCTTCCTCAATAAATAAAAATAATATATATTACTGCACGATTGTGAATAATAATAACACTACGTATCGTACGTTTACGTATTACAACATGCAAGCGAATAAAACATACTGTACGTAGCGAGTGCGCAAGTGTCAGAATCTAACTGACCTCGAGGCTGCGCGCACAACTACAAATTCCTCGAAATAATAACGCTGTTTCGCAGCCGGTACAGATTCTTTGGTAAAACACAACGCCCTTCCACGCCCGGTGCGTAATTTATTATTTTCGCTCAAATTATGTCATTAAAATTATTATTATATCAAACACGTATTGTTGTTGTTGTTGTCTATCAAGTAAATAACGATTTATTCTACAAATGTCAAAACAGTTAAAATTTCTTATTGGCTTTAAAATTAAATTGTTTATGCAATCATATTAATTGTAATATTTCAGTTTTTGGTTAATGTATAATTTAGTTTTGTGGTTTTAGAAAAAATATTGTTTGCGTTGCGTGCACAAAGTTATGTATTTTTAAAAGAATTTGAATGTCTCTCAGAGTTTAGCGAGTTTAGTCTCGACGCTTCTCTAGTTATGGTCTCAGGTTGAAAACAGTCATTCTCGTGCGATTGAAAAATACACAATTACTATACAGTGTGTCCCCGGATCGACTTCACTATAGGGATAATTCATCGAAATATTTGGACTCTTGTGCTGCCGCTTTGGAATCAACCCCTGCTTAGTCTGAAATGAATTTTAAGCATATTTTCACTTTTTTTAAATTTAAGGGGGGCTGATAATGGGGGAAAAGTGATTTTGTGTTCA
>JARJDW010022190.1:0-12199 GCA_030264715.1 Adinopsis sp. GC000173 | reverse complement strand
TTGCTTTCTTTCATCATTTCATAAATCATAAAGTACATTTGTTGTAAATTAAATAACCAATTTTAGTTTTTAATGGATTCTTGTAGTAATAAAACCAAATATATTTTATTTATTTAGCATAAAATGATGAATTAAACTGGAGTTTATTTTTTTTGCAGTGAAAAGGTTTAATGCTATAAAATTTATTTGTTTTAGTTGGCAAAAACAACGAAAAATAAATCGGATAAACTTGAATATGGACTAGCAATTTCGAATTGTGCAATTGTTGTCCAAATACTTTACCAACAGTAAATTGGCCAATATCAAAAAATTGTTACATTACTCAAATTTAAATTTTAAATGTTTCATATTTACAAAACAAAATCCAACAAGTTTATAATAATATACCCTATGTTATTGTTTGTATGTATACAAATACTTTTGTCAATTTTTTTATTAAATTAAATTCTTCCATTTACTAGGGAGTAGAGAGTGTAATTCTTTATAGATTTTGTGTTTTATTTTCAGATATTTTTTAATTTATAAAGTCATAACAGATGAAATAAACAATAAAAATATTCTCGCTAAAATAACATTAATGGAATGTATTTAAAAAGATATCATTAATTGTATAATTTAAATTAGAATATAAAGAGGGTTTTAAAAAATAATATAAATTAGATTTGTTTTGTTCTGTAAGTATTTATCTATTTTAAAAATTAAGGAAAAAAACACAATGTTGGTTTTACTATTGCAAGAATTAAAATTATTTATTGTGAATGCATTTTATATAAAAACTTTGTTTGAATAAAAATGATTCGTCATACAGAAACAGCAAAATTCCTAAATTTCATTACCTATTTAAATGTTTTGTTGTTTATCTTTAATAATGGAAGCAAAATTGGAATAATCAAATCATCTTTTATGTTTTTACATTGAATTGAAATTGAAAAACAAAACATATTTACATACTTAAATATTTGTGTCAACCAAAGAGTACGATTTAGGATACGCACTGCATAAATCATATCAGTTCGTTATTACAATTTTAAAAATGCTTAATACCTATACCTACATACTTGACAAGCTCCTTGATCCAAATCAAATTAACTCTACTAGATACAAGTATGTGTACTTTGCATAAAGATCGCAATTTTGTTACAATTATTCTTTGATAAGAATATATATATATATATGACAAGAAGTATCTGCAATTCAGACCAAATTGGCAACATATGTTAATAGATCCTACTACTTTAATAGCAACTTCAAACTTATAGACGACGAGAAATCGTTTACTAAGAAAAGAATAATGATAAGAATACAATATAGGTATGGGTATAATATTTTTTGCTAATTTTACGAAAATTTTATGTAGATATAAAAAGGTTTTATCACAATTTGCGGCAATTATTTTTCAACAAGATACATACGAGTATGCGCAAAGGTTGAGTGTAGCGGGCTTGTGAGGATTTAAACAAGCCAACTGATAATAATTGTTATATAATTATTTTATTTTAATCCGCATACATTATGAATAATATAAACCCATAAATCTTATAATTAAAGCTTCACTTTTTGCAAAAAAAAGTTAAATTATTTTCATAGATTATCACTGTCTATACCACTACAGATAAAAAGTAGCAATACTGCAATTATGACTCAATCGCTAGAGATTTAATAATATATTTTTGGGCTTTGCTAGAAACTTCATACGTGAAGACGACGCTAACAGATGGTTAAGGATGAGAACAAATTAACGACGAGGAAATAATGTGTATTTTGTTTGCTAATTTTAACCGGAATTTACATTGCAAACATTAAATTTCGAGGAATGCAACAATGAATGAATGAGAGATTTACATTATTTGCAATAATTTGCATTTGAATCAATAATCTAATGCATTTATTTTAATACCATCATTCCATATGATACCTATCAAGTTTTAAAACAAACATTATTTTTTATATGTTAGTTAATATGTATATTGCATATTGCATAAACAAACAAAACTATTAAGATTGTCTGTTATTATTTTACAATTTGCATAAACGCAAAATATTTTTTTAAAGCGAAAACTAAACATTTTATATTCCTATACTTACATTTCTGTCGCATTATTTGTGTTATGCAAATTATTGTCATTATTGGATATTGTATAAACCATTTTTATTAGCGTTGTTTGCAGACACTTTATGAGTTATAAAATTTATAAAATGCACATAAAAAGATTTATTATTAGATAGAAAAATTGGCATGCGATGCAGATGAGAATGCTTAGAAAAAACTGAAATAAAACAAAACGCTAACGATCTACTTGTACACACTATACATGTGCACGTCCTTGCAACCGAATACGAACATTTATGGCGGGGTTTAGTATACTGATTAAGTCGGTGCTAATGATGTTTGAAAAATTAACCTTCCTTTTTTTATTATACATACATATATAATAATTTGTCAACAAGCTTATAATAAATTTTGCCTACGCTTTTTTCCGCGCATAAAACAAATAGATTAATTGAACTTTCGCTATAAACTATAAATTTGCAAACTTTTATAACCCGCCGGTGGATGGAAAAACGAGCGGTTGATTGTTTGGTTAAAACGCTAAAAAGTTTAACTACATACATATAACATTTCGTAAACTACGCGAGCCTGAATCTAATAAAATTATTTCACTTTTATAATATCATTTTTTTATCGTGTAGATGCATGCATATTTTCCTTGAATTAAATTATTTATACCGTTGTCGCAAGGATGTTGTTGTGTAATGAGTTATTTATTAATATAAAAATACACGGTTTTATTGAACAGTCAACTCGGATAATTATCACACACTCACATAATACGCATAATTATCTAATTAATCGCATGATTATGATATTTTATTAAATCAATCACACGAAAATGGTATAGGCTATTGATTGTAAAGCGTTTTAAATTTATGTTTTGTTTGTGAAAACTATAGATTAGCGTGGACATTAAGCATGACATGTTACAATTCACAATTTCAATGTCTCCTACTACAACAGCATGCAATAATATTTGAAATATTAATACGATAATAGAATTGCTTTATTGAAAAAAACTGTTTACTATACCGTTGTGAACATTTTTTCGTCGCGCTGGCGAAATAACAATTTAACCTGTCTGAATGTTTATGGGACGATTGCGTCGTGATATTTGTTCAAATTTTAACGAACAAATGTGTGCGTGTGTGTGTATGGGTGTGTGTGTGTGTGTGTGTGTGGAAAGGTCAACATTGCTTTTTTCTTTTCGTGCGAGTGAAAAATCGTTGCGCGTGTAAAGGCAGATGGTTTTTTTTTGTCGTAAATTGATTGTTATTTGATGTCTAAATATTAGATCTCAAATTGATTATACAATTAAATTCGTTTTTTTATTAAAATTTGATAATTCAGTACTGACTCGCAAAAATTTATGAAAATGGTTATTATTATTAAATATAATTGTGCAAGACTGCACTTATATTCCACCAGCAAGATAATTCCCGTAGATTGGTAATGTTTTTTGTTTTTTTCTTTTCGTGCTGGTGAAAAAATGTTACGCGTGTAAAGGTAGATAGTTTTTTGTCGCAAATTGATTGTTATTTGATGTCTAAATATTAGATATCGAATTAATTATGCAATTAATTTTGTTTTTTTATTAAATTTTTTGATAATTTAGTACTGGCCCTTATAATCTATATGAAAATATTCATTATCTTATATTCTACCAGCAAGATAATATTTCCGTCTATCTGTGGTCATTATAAAGTGATTACGCATGGTTTACGCAAATTGTATGGATATTAATTTTTTTCATATTTTAAGGATTTTTCCACATATTAAAAAATGTAAACATCAGTAAAAAATAAACAACAATTTAGTAATATATGTAGGTCACCATGAAGCGATTTTTAAAATCATTTTTCTGCAGTTATTAGGATTTAAAAAAATGCGTTTCCACATAGTACTTTATATAATTATCGGGTTTCTTGTACTTTTTGTAATGGAGTTGATATCTTAAAAATCTTATAAAATAATGAATATAATATTTATATAATAATAAACAGTTTTACTAGGAGATTTATACTGAAAAATATGAAAATTATGAGGTGCAGCCTATCGCTATTCCACTTTAGTTTCCTCTGCCCTCAATCAAGGTAAATCTTATGGGAAAATGTGTGTACCACATAATATAATGTACCTATGTCCTTTTAATTTAAGAATTCAACGTCATTCAAAATAAACCAAAATGAAATTAAAAAACATTATTGAATAGCGTAATGCGTAAAATTATGAAAATAAGTAAATAAAAAACAGTATTTTTAAATTACAAAGTTCTAAAGGCAGTTTTATTAAAAAATGATTATATAGTGGTGTGCTTGTATCATTTAACATTATTTTGTTTTGTGAGTAATGTCGAAGTCTTAAACAATAAGGACATGCTTTAAAATATTCGACAAAAAAGTTTCTCATAAGATCTGCATTGCGTCGTAAGAGAAGGGAGAACTCAAGTGGAACACCCGTAACTTATTTTCAAAAAATAGAATAATATAAAATGAAAATAAGAGAAATTTATAAAAGCACTATAATAATGGCTATTCTATTCAAGATGTATACTAATAAATCTTTATGTGATAATTACTTAATGCATTAGTTAGCAATAGTTGTGTAATAGAATTTGAATATACTAACATTTTAATACCTATGTCAGAAGTGACATGTCATCATCATAATGTACTTAAAAGTGCCGACATCTACTAATACCACGTTGTACATGTATTACATGTATTTTTGTTGTCACAAGTTTTTAATAGAAAAAAATCAAAAATAATCTACTACCGTAGTCATATAAAATAAAAAGGTATAAATTATAAACTGCCATAGTGCTAATTCTAGAGATATATAATATAATAAAATATCGGATTGTTCGGATTTTGAGTTTAGTTCTTTCCCAACCGTGTCCCCAACTCATGACTCAAGTGTATTTTTTCACAATCAACTGTACATTTAATCCGCATAATTATTATATATTTTGACAGCTGATGTAGTAAGGCTTGTTTGTTGAAAATTTTGTTTGTGTTTGTTGTCCTAGTACAAATAGATGATCAAAAACAGCATTGCTGGCATATTTTACTCTTTTATTATCGAAAAGGTAAAAATGCAGTTTAAGCGAGACAAAAATGATGTGGTGTGTATGAAGAAGATATATTGACCGAACGACAATGTCAAAATTGGTTTGAAAAAATTTCGTTCCGGCAATGTTAAAGATGCACTACGTTCTGGAAGACCCGTTGAAGCCGATGAAGACAAATTATTTATACATGTAAACCGTCGAATAACAAACTGTGATATTGCTGAGAGTTTAAGTTTATCGAATTCAACTGTATATGACTATTTGAAACGTCTTGGCTTAATATAAAACGAAATTACTTTCTGAACAATCCCATACAATAAAATATTATATTGTAAAATAAAAATTATAAAAGTTATTACTAACTTATAATTTTACAAACAAACTGAAACTTCCAATCGACATAGTAAAAATATACCTACAAACATATGCCAATTTTTTCATTCCTTGTTCAAACACGCATTAGGCTGAACACTATTTCCGTACATTAATGTTGAACGCATTTAAAACATAAATTAAGTTGAAAAACAACGCATAAATATTAAATAGTTTATATCTCATCACTTCTTTTATGATGTACATTGTACAATTTTATATTAGAGAAGTCCGATTGTCAGAGTTCATATTAATTTAATCTCGTACATATTTTTTCATTCAGACGTAAAATTGCACCAATTTTAGTTCTCTCTCTTGAGAGAATAGATTATGAAACGTTGAAAAGCAACTCGTATTTTATAATGCGCGCATTGTTGACTATTTTTGTTCACTATATTTACTAAATGCAAAGTGCCAAGTATTTAGATAATTTTTGCTTGAAAGAACATTTTACATTGAACAAGTGAAAAAAGTGTTAAAGAGCTTAACATTTACATTAAAATTCTATAGATTATGCAGACAAGAAAATACAAAGTGCAATATTAAAATAATAGCTAAGGGTACAGTTTAATTTTATTCTTCGCGCTTCTAATTTTTATTTAATTGTTACTATTCTATATTTTTTATTTTCCCATCAAAGTAAAATAGTACACATGTAAGTTAAATGTTATGTTATCACTCCTAATTATCCACATAGTGCTTTAAAGATAGATAAATTTTATGTTTTACTATGGTTTGAATTAAGATTGCTTCGAGTCAAGTTTAGTAATCTTCTAATGTGTTTTGTTTTTATACGTTTTGTCTCTAAATGAACAATACGAGTTATGAATAAACTACAACTTTTCTTCATTCAATATGAATAATATTAACAAGTTTTCTTACTTGTTTTTGTATGTTTTTATGGCACAAGTTTGAGAACTTTATAACAATGTATTATTATATATGATTTTGAAGCATAATGAACAGCAACAATATAATATAAGTTTTTTTTTGAGGAAAACTGACTCATTATTATTATTATTTGTATGGGATGATACAGTTTGAAGTTTTACCCATTATTAAATATATAATTATATGTGATAAATTTAGAATCTAACACATGGCAGCGTGTTTGTAAGCCCTGCTTAAAATTTCAACTGTTGAACTATTCGAATAAAATAACATTATATTATTATTTTACATTGCAAATGTTTTAGAGATACGGATTTAAGTTTTTTTCTCGTATACAAGTTTCTATTTAATTTAAATTTTATGCAGGCGCATTACAGTTCTTGTTCAAACTATACCTATTGTACCTAGCGCTATGTATGCATTAATGCTAAAGTTTTTAGGCCCGCAATTTACACAATGTCGTAAATGATGAAGGTAGACTAATTAAATAACAATATGGGTATTCAGATAAATCAAGCGATTACTTTTACAATGTCATATTCGTAAATGGTTAGGCTATTATTACAAATTTATTTCAATGTATTCGTATTTATACAATTTATATCGAAGTTTTGATTTATGGGGTTCCTGGAAAACGGGTGCAAATCAAAACCCAAAACTACGATAGTACAAAATTAAAGAATATGTATGTACAAATATAACCACAAAGACAAAATCAAAATTTTAAATATACCAAACGATATTATGCTTTTGTTATTTTTGTTAAAGCATTTTATACCCATATTTACAAAGTACAAAAACATGTAATAATAATAATAATGGATAAACTTGGCTGAAAATTTGGTAGTAGTCCATTATTAAAGGGTTCTACCACAGGATAATAGAATAGGTAGATAGGAAATCGAATTTAAAAACAACGTGTAACCCAAGATGGCAAGCCACGCAAAAAAATCACGTAAAAACTAAAATTTTTAGCTTGCATCAATTGCGTAGACAAGTCTAAACAAATAGACATTGGTTTAAAATATGGTCTTCGATTGCTTGGATTTAAGTATTCAATTGCGTAGAATTTTTGCTGCACATTTCACATGAAGCATATTGTCTAAAAAATCTACGCAAATGAATAACAGAATTTATGCAAACCGACACTGTCAAGACATCTATTTATCTGATAGGGTTTTTAACGAAACTCGTGTAATACCGTTTGTGGTTATATTTACTACAAAATATATGTCGTTTTTGCAATAATAGCACAATCGCTCTTCTAGAATATATACTTATTAAATGAATCTCTTACATATAAATTATCTTTAATTGAATCAACCGAAATGTAATCGCTAATATTCCACATTTTTTAACATTCGTAATAAAATAATTTAATTGACATCCGCCTCATTAAACAAGCTCTGAAATATACATTACAGTTACATTGTAAGATTTAGTATATACTATATACCAACTAGTGTTGTAATTTAAGATTGTGAACACGAAAATAGTTATTGTAATAATCAAAATGAGAACAGTAACAAAATTTTTACGGGCGAAAACTTTATGATCTTTCCTACATAATACGTGTAAAAAATTTAACGCACATACATGCACTAAAATTATTGCATCAAAGACAATTTGCGAAATATTATATAAATACTTTAGATTTTTTCCATAAAAAATACTTTAGATGGAATGATGCGGGCATAATTTATGCAATATACGAGAATCTCGTTTCCAGCATTAAGAGATAAAATTTTACGAATATAGTTGAAAAATGGAAAAGTTACATTTACCAAATGACAAAGTTGGATAGTACAAAATAATTGAAAATTGTAAGAAAAGTTATTTTATAGACGACACTCAATGTTTTGACGTCCGAAAACTTGCTTCGTTAGAGCATATAATTTTGTTCGCCAAACTAGATAGTTTTTTAAACGTCTATTCAAAAGTAAATTAGACAACAATTTATCTTTACATAAGTGGAAAATTAACCTTTATCAGAGAAAGTGTAAAAGTTTTTTTACAGGTATCGACTATTTTTCACTGTTTCTGTAAATTGTATTCTTCAAACAGATAACTCGCTTCATTATCGCGAACAAAACAAGTGAACTTCGTAATATACAAACGTAAATTTTAAACTGACAAAAAACATTTTACCATAATGCGTGGCATATTGAACACATTTCCATTTGTTTCTTTTATAATTAATTAGTTTATTGTGGCATATTCAAAGTAGTACGACAATGAATTGGATTTTATATTTTGAAAGATATATCTAATTGCATTGTTCTAATTTAATTAATGATTTTGGTGCATATAGTTTTTTAAAGAAATAAAGATTAAATATTTAAAATGTCGTAATGTTTCTATCATGGATTGGGTTGATTGAAGTTAATTTTCGTAGAAACTAAACATGATATCGACCTAAGACAAATTTTAGCTTTTGATTTTATAATAATGAAAACTCAGATACTATTATACTTAGTGTTTCTGATAAGTAGTAATTTCTTCTACAGCAGAAAACGATTAGTTGCTTGGAATTCTCAAAAATTAACTTCAAAGTTTAAAATAGTTAGGTTTTGTCAGCCAGATTCAATAGTACCCAAAGATATCATTGAATTATAAAACTCGTTTATTTATAGACTACTTAAACAATAAATCAATCTATAATACGATTTCAGAGATTATTGCTTTCTAAATATTAGTGATTTGAACTATTTTTGAAGAGTACCTTACCCTTAAATATCTAAGTTTTTCAACGATTTATTTAAAATAAGTAGATATCATCTTTAATAATAATTTTATAATTTTATCATAATTTTCATGACTGTTTATAACAAGTGTCTGTAAGTATTTTTATAAATTATACTTTTATTTAAATCATTTGTGTTATAACTATTAAAACAACGAAGTAATTTTATTAAAGTACTATACAGTTTTCTTGGTTATGCTTTGTTGTGGTTCAGTTTAACTTATCGTTAAGCTAACATCAATCTTAAACTATGATACAACTTTGAATTTTACTCCGTATGGAAATGTTTATTAAAAATTAACTTAAAATTTAGTATATGGTATATGGTAAGTACGGTGTTTAAGATTCTTTCTCAGTCTGATGTTTTATCATTTGAATTCCAAAAAATATCTAGTAAATCTTCACATATACAATAAAAATTGCTTAAAAGTGATTGTAACACTTTGATAGTGACCAAAACAGTAATTTGATAACTAACTGCATCTCTTCAAATGTCTTCTACTTATTGTAACTTATATATTTTAAATAGGTATATGATATCAGATAGCGTACTAATTGCAAAAGAAATATGCATTTTAATATTTATATATTAATACACGGAGTGCAAGAAATCGGGTTGATAAACTGTAGCTTCGCTTGGGATATTAATTTAAAAAAAATGCTTGATATAAAATAGATAATTTTACCTTAATATTAGAATTTGATACAAATTCAACTAGCCAGATATTCGAAAAACCATCTTGTATACTTCCTAATTCCATTATCACGTCTAATTAATCACGCAATAGTAAATAAATTAATCAAGACGGTACAAAATCGTAATAGTTTTATTGCAACAACGTCGTTTCGCTGCATTGCACTACACCGAACTGATAATAATATTGCTTGATCGATGACGATTCATCTTACAAACAAGTTTTTTGGTGCGTCCAGATGTGACAAAAAATTCTAGCAATATATTTTTATCTACAATATATGCAAGGACGTCACATCTACCTTTTCACAAATAAATTCAAATGATTTTAAAGAAATCGACCAATTGTTAATTAATTTTATAATTTGAAGCATTCCGGAGCTGAATAGCAAACCCGAAAGGGCAAGAGAAATTCTTGTTCATATCTGAGTAGTTGTTTATAATTGTTAAATAAAAATAAAACTAATAAATTGTGATCAGTGTACCTGAAACTGTAGCAAATATAATTACAATTACCTAGATTGCATTTCCTACTGATCGTGAGTGTTACTAAATTACATTTTTCTAAAAGCACACATTTAAAAATTTCGAAACTTTGATTTTATTTTATTTGATTCACAAATAAATTAATTATTTCAGATTTGATTCAATATCTGTAAATTTTATTTTTATATCAACTGTTATTTGTCGAATACTGATTTGTGTAAATTATTTAGTTCGGATTTGGTTTAATATATCTTTAAATTCATATTTTTAACTCAACGACCATTTGTTGAATACCCCTTTATTGTCGGAAACACTCCAATTAATAATACGTTTTACTTTTTGATACTTTGTCAATTCTCAAGCAACTTTTACGTTATCATTATTATAAAAGGATGTTAAAGCAAATAGCGACGGTTGGTAGAATAAATATGGGTTAGAAAATTGGTTAAATTAATTATCACAATATTAACGGATCTTTGCACAATTTTAATGAGTCGTAACGAGCGCATTTGCAAATCGTAGAGTAAAATTTTATTAGATTTAATTAAATTTATGATATTTACACTGCGTGTTATCATTCCAGATACTCAAATCAATTTATATAGAATGGTCGGGGTGGAATGGTAATAATTAGATCTGAAATATTTATTTTAGACAAAAACTTTTCAATTTTACACCGCGCGCCACGCTTTTTCTTTCGCCGAATTACATTTCACCCCAGAGTGTTATAACACTATGATTCTATTCCAACGTGAGTCACAATTCACATGTACCATATACAATTTTCTCCATTAGCAATAAAATTTGTTTCGCGAAAAAAATTTTGCAAAAATAATTCTGCTAACCTTTGAATTTAAGTAGTTATCCGTGAGATTTTAATGAACGACAAATTAGGTGTCAACGTTTCGTTAAAAAGCATCTAATTGGCATACATCCTAAGCGTTAGGACGACAAACGGAAACGTCAAAATTCGTTTGTGTTGTTATTTGTTATAACTACAAATTTGATCTGGATATTTATACTTTGTCGCAACAAGGCAATAAATAAATTTTATGGTAAATCTTAATAATCCATTCGGACGCTTATCTATTGGCCCACCTTTCTTTTACAAATACATGTATATTACAAAAATTGTTATCAAATAATCTTGCTAGCAACTTTATACTCGCAGACAAGGTTAACAGATAATTAAAGCTGACTATAATGAATAATCAGCGCCGAGAAATATTATGCGCGTATTTAATGAACAAAAGGATTTCAGTTTAAAAATAATCCTTGTAGTTAGTAATTTTAACATCAATGTAAATTACATCTTCGACAACTTGAACGTCAAGCCTCCATTGTCGGTAAACGCAAAATCACGAGTAATAAATTAGTGTGCAATTCTACAATTTCACCAATTACAACAAAACTGGTTCGGTATGGGTTTTCACCAAAAAGTACATCAACAAGCGCAATAATAGAATGCGATTCAGCATGCAATTTGATTATTTTTGAGTAGTCATATTTTTTTAATGCAATTTGCTTTTGAATACGAATGCTAGCAGAGCCTAGAGATCTTTTCAACAACTAAAAAGCCGTCGCTTTCAAACATATATTGTAGATAAATTTGAAAATTTTAATTTTAAATAAGCAGATATTTTAAATTACTATTTGCTATATTAATATTTGAATATTCCATCTCCCTCGGTCTCTAGAAAATAGAGGTTATTAACGAGACCTATAGTTCTATGATAATTTCGTTTATTGTTAAAATAAGATCTATTCCCTTGTATAGCTGCAGTAATACCTAGCACATAGAAATTATGCATTGCTGCAAATTGATTACAAAATCCCACAGTGATTTACACTATACAGCCCAATTCCATACCATTCCAATCATAACAATGC
>JARJDW010022186.1:0-19580 GCA_030264715.1 Adinopsis sp. GC000173 | reverse complement strand
ACTTACTGGCATAGGAACTCCGGCCGGTAGAAATCGGTCTAAACTATGTACGGGTATTATAAAACAGTCGCGATCTAATTCACTTAAATGTCTATTTAAATTTGTATTTGGAATTTCGTTGCCTTGATGATCCAAGCCATTGTTAAAGCTAACCTGAAACACACACACAAATTAAACAAAAACAAGCACAAATCGATAAATGCACTTTGACAAGTCATTTTTTAGATTAAAATTTGAAGTTTACTTCACTAATAATGTAATTAATTGGTATTTATGTTATAATTATTGCTGTTTATTATAGAATTTAAGGTCTCCTTCATTTTTTAGGCTTATAGTTGTCATGTATATTGCCAGGTTCGGGTGATTTTGCACTTGAACTAATTATTATTGACGCACACGTACGTAAATGTGTGATAGAACAAGGCTGAAGGTGCAAAACATTCACCTTCAAACAAATCTAAATGTATCATATGAATTGCCTTCTGACTACCTAACCTAGAAATTTGCGCATGGTTACAATGTGACATATGGGTGCGCTTTGGTGTATACCTGTCGTGTTGGCGTCGTCTTTGTTGGCGTCGACGGCCACTTGAGCAGCGTCTCGCTCGGATTCCGTATCACCAGCGGCTGCGGCATATCGGATTCGTGCAGCAGCATCGGCGGCGAGCTCGATTGCATCGCAATGTGATCGCTACCGGCTAACGGGCCACATCGCGGCTCTAAAACAAGAACAAAGTTTGTAAGAGAAAAATCAACACACGACCTTCATATCAGCATCATATCACGAGAGAAAAATCTTGGCGCAATTAGTTTTTTTTTTCGCTCTCACCGCGCACACAGCCGCCTGACAGTATTAATAAAAATCAATTAGGACGACGCAACGACGATGGTCGGTTAAAAATAAATTAATGAAGCGCACCGATCTCGCTCTCTCGCTCGCTCATTCGTAATAAAAATACTCACGCGCTTTATATTACCACGTTTGCTTTGACCGAATCGTGTTGTTATAAATCATGCGAACGAAGAGGGAAAACAAACAGGGATATTATTTACACACATTTTTTAATCCAAAAGCGCGCAATGATTGAGACTGAAAGTGTTGTTTTTTGGTTGTTCGGTTACGATGCGCTGATTATTCGCACTATACTAATTATACGCTCAGTAGTAAAAAGAAGCATGCGTGCATTTGTTTGCCGTTGCCGAAACGACCGGTTATTTATAAAACAAACAAACAAACAAGAAAACGCACCGTTTTGTGTGGTTGTTGTTGTTGTGGTGACGTACAATGATGGTGGTATGTATTGTGAGCGTCTTCGCAGTATCCTCTCACCTTTTTTACGCCGACCGCTGCTCATAATGCCACTACCGCTCGAGGAGGCCCGTTGCGTTGAGGATGATTTCGACGCGAACGCGTTCATAAACATTTTTTTCTTCTTAATTTATTTGATTTTGCTTTATTTCATGCTGTGTCGTCGTCGTCGATGTTGTCGCGATGCATTAAATGTATGTCTAGTAATCGCGATGTAATGTTTGTGTGTGTGTGTGCGCCGATCAGAAAATAGAAATCGTGGATGATTTAATGTGCGACAGGATTTATATTAAAAGAAAATTTTTTTTTTGAATATTTTTTCATCTCGACTCGCATTCGTTAATCTTGCCAACAACTTCCTTCACACATTTCATAGCAATGCACGCGCTTAATACGTCATCATCATTTGCCGAACGATAAAAATCGTGTTTGTAATCATTTTACTCTACTACTGCGATTTTTGAATGAATTTGACGAATTTGGAAAACGTCAAAAATATGTTCACTTAAAATTTGTATTTTCGCTTGATTTTAATGTGATTTTCACCATGAAATCAATGTAAAAACTCTCTCGCTTGCTATTCATAGCGATTCGCATTCAAATTGAAGCGCGTTTTGACACTGCAATTAATAACAATGTGATTCCAACCTCACTTTTCAATTTTCACCTTAAAAATCGCTTCAATTTCAATCCAAATTTCAATAAATAACAAGATAAAGCATCGATTGAATGATGTTATGTAAAAACTGGATGCAATTCGCTCGCAAAATACGATTTCTGAGTGAATTTATCTTTGACATGTTTCTCGCATCCCGCCTCAAAACGTCAAAGAGTAATTCACTTAAAAATCGCATTTTCATATGTAAAAATGTCTTTCCGCATTCAAATTGATGCATTTTTAATGCCCGAATTAATGAAAATGTGATTCCAACCTCAAAATTTATCAATCACATGGGCCAACGCTTGGACAAATTTGCGTGCCAATGTATTTAATACAATATTGATTGATTGGTCCAACATTTTGTCCATTAAATGTGTTTGCGAAGCAATAAATATTATAATAGCGTAGTAATAAAGTAAATGATAATGGAATTCATTAAAAATGTGATGTGGTGGGGTGGCATTTGAACAACCAAACTGTGCGTGGTGGTGTAATTAACACAAAACAAATTTCAATTAATTCCAATGTCGAATTAATTTTTCTTATTTATGTAACAAACTTCAATTTATTCAAAATAAATGGTCTACATCGTGTTGCATTTGAACTAAAAAAGCACATCATGCTTGCAAAATATATTATATCTAATTAACTGTAGTATAGTAGATGTATTTACCATCATATTGCCAATTAACAAAACTCAATAAAAAACTCATATTTGTGACAGAGTGAAAAAATCAAGAGAGCGTGCACACAGCACACTATGTGTAAGTACTTGGACTTGCACGTCACCGTCTGCTGTCACTTCACCGCCACCCAAACCCACCACCACCACCCCCGGGTGTTTGCTGCAGCAGCACAAAACGAACGCAATGCGAAAGATAGCGCAGAAAGTGTACGTAATATCACCAAGCCGGCAAACTAGAAAATCGATTTGCGATCTCTTCATGCAATACTATGTGAGATAAGGTGTGACTGGGGGGCACTGCTGCACTAAATTATTATTGGAATTAATTGAATTAATTTACCTGCTTCCCAATAACCGTTCCAATTGAATAAGCGCTTCAGATAGTAACGCATCGCCGTGCGTAGAAAACTACGACGAAGAGGAGGAGAAAGAGCAGATTCGCAGGGGTAGTATATTGCACATTGTGTCAAGTCGCGATTCAAACTGATAGAGTGAAACTAACCCCAAACAACAACACCAATTCATAATCATCCTCATCATCATCGGCAAGTATACACACGTTTATTACGCTATCGTATCGTATGCAGCATGTAGTACATCATCGTCTAGGTCGCGATTCAAACTGATTCACCACCATCCAACCCCGCAGCGCACCAAACCGACGACGTTTTCGCCGTCACAACACCGCAACTAACTGTTGGCTGTGGCAGCCACCCACACTCACTCTACTATATATGTCTATACTACTTAGTTTTTTATTTTTTATTTTTAAACAAAAAAAAAACGCCATCTATATTGTTCTATTTTTGTAATTTATAGACACATCTATCGAACAATCGCATCGATTTAACGAATTGACGTAACACCGAGCAACAAAAAACACTCTGCTTTTTTATTATTATTATTATTTGTTGATTCGATTCGAATAGAGAGTGCGGTGATGGAGCAACGAAGGCGTACCGCAGCGGTGAAACAACTAAGTAAATACATATAATGCAGAGTAAGTAAACGATTGATTGATTGATTGATTGATTGATACACGCGTAATAATTGTTATCCGTTTTCCCGATCGATTTTCAATTCCCACAACCCTCCAGCAGCAGCAGCAGCTGCACATTCAATTATTCAAATCGCAACGCTGCTTGACTGATAATAATTGGCGTTCGTCGCGCACACGTGTTGTATTTTTTGTTATATTTTATCTACTTGTTGTTCACTTTTTGACGTCGGCATTTAATGTGTGTATTAATTATTTAATTACCGCTCTAATTATCGATTGCAACAACGTGGTGGGTGTAATAATAATAAATACGCACGTGTTTCCCCTCACCGGTCAGTATTTGACTATAATTTTTAATTTAATCATTAAGTAATTACGTATTTAATGGATGCAAATGTGCCCCTTTTGAAGAAAATTATTTGATTGTTTACTTCTTACTAACGTGATTGGACTTGTACTAGGCAACACACAATACATGTTAGCTTAATAAATAATTAATAGCGCAATAAAATCGATTAGAAGCAATTTTTTAGTGTTTTAGCCAACTATAAAGGTTATGCAACACACTATACATGTAACCTTAATAAATAATTAATACTAATTTAATTAAATAAAAAAATAAAAAAACTTACTTTATCAATTAAGTATAGGCAACACACTATACAACCAATGAATTAATAATGATGATGATGGTGATGCATATATAATAATTTGATGAATTGGTGCAATAATATGATCGATCAAACAACAGCATTTTTTGTGTCATCGCAACACCAACCAGCCAATCAACCAACCTTCGATGTTCTCCGAGCTGTAGCTGCATCGCGGCGGCGTGAAGAACAGATGCGTCCGATAGTGGTGCTCCTCGATCGGCGTATAGCCCTGATCGCGATTCGTACGCTTCGACGTATGCCGACTCGCCGCCCCCTTACCGCTCAGACTCTTGCCGCGCGGGCTCTTCTGCTCGGCGAAGTTCTTCTTGAACATCAAATTCATTGCGGCGGCTTGTGATGACGATGGTGGTGGTGATGGTTTCTTTTATCTAAAAAAATACATTAAAATAAGTAAATTTTCGACCAACTACAAATGTGTCGCACACGCTTATTGATTAAAAACACCACTGACTGACTGTTTTTTTTCCTTTCTTGATTACAATCGGGCGTAAATATTGTTTATTTATGTAAATGTTGCGCTAAAAAAAAGCACAAAACAGAAATAACTCCGCCATATTGCAATAATTTTCGACTTCCATTTGGTCGAACATATTTGGAAATTTTATAGCGACCTCACAATTGAATAGTTTTTAATATCAATGACACTTGGCATTAAATAAATATGTATATTACTTATATTAGGATGCAATTACCTGATTTGTCATGTTGTCTCATTATACTACACCAAACAAACAAGAGGAGGAAACTTAAGCGATTAGTATATTGAATAACTCTCTTGGCATTGACTAACCTTTTTTTTACAAATATTCCGTCAAAAATGACATGATTTGACAATTCGTTTCATTTGACCGAACGATAAAATTTCGCACTAATGATACCTGGCACATCCATACAAATCTAACCTAACTTTTTTCATCTTTTCTCACATTAAACAAGTCATTTGGTATATTAAATAATTCTCTTGGCATTGACTAACGTTTTTAAATAATTAATCAGCAAATAAATATATAATGCCAAGTCTTCGTTACACGTTTTTTTGTATTTTATAATGGTTGGAATAAATATTCTACATGATTTCACAGAGAAACTTAACTCTATGTAATTAGTACTAGCGACACTCATCTCGTAATCTATACATACAAGATTTAACCTAACTTTTCAGCTGAATTATCTGATTTGCAGCTCCTTACTTCGCCAAGACAAGAAACTTAAATTGATTAGTATCAAATAACAATTAGCATTGGTTATACCTACTACACATATTTTATTAAATAAAAAACCGGAAATCATGTCCGTCAAAAATCACATATATTTTTTAATTCGTTTCATTTGACCGAAACGAAAAAAAAACACATTCTTGACCTGAAAATATCGAATCGATATGCTTTTCTTGGTAACAATGATCTAAATAAATATTATATACTTTGGTTTAAGTAGATAATAAGTAGTCACATTTGACCAAACGTTATGTATACAAAAATTGTCTCATTGCACCAAAAAAATAGCATCAATGACATTTGCCAGATCTAACCTACTTTTTCGTTCAATATCAATAGTCCTCAACTTAAAATATCGAATCAAAATACTTCTTCAAATGTAAATATTGCAGTAAAAAAATTACAAAAAATGAGGCTCATTGCACCGAAAAAAACGAGAAAACCCGCCAATCTTATTAGCACTAATGATGTGAATCAAATTTTTCGGACTATTAACACAATTCCAACCTTAAAATTTTCGAATTACTAATGAATGATCACTATTCGGACATCAACAGCAACCCTGACCTTAAATGGAATACAAAGGTAAATAAATGATAATCCCAACGATCGATACCAACACTGCGGCGTGTCGTAGCGATGGAATTTCAAGCATGCACAAATCGATCGATGAATATTTCAATAAAAATAAACAAAAAACAAAACTAACATAGCCTATATGATGCAAACTCTCAACGAAATCGACCTTTTTCCGCTTCAAAAACCAAACAACACGCTGTGTGTGACATTTCCGCAATGTAATACATCAATTTTTGGAAGATTTGTTGGTTATGTGTACTTACTCGAAATTATATTAAAAATACATTATTACGCGGCATGTTCAAGGCTGGAAGAGTGTAAGTAGGAAAAACGTCGATCATTAACATACAAAAAAAATGGATTTTTCCTGCTGCCGGTGTTGTATTATTGGAAAAAAATTTAATGGTTTTTTCACTTAAAAATAGGTTTAGCTATTGAAGTATTCAAGTGCGCAATTGGTCGCCGATTTCGAATTGAAATGAAATAAAATAGAATAGATCGAATGCCAGTCAATACAATACACAATAAAATGACATTTTCAGCTGGCTTCATGATGCAATGTCAGAATTTTGTTTATTATTTAGTCATTTTTTTATAAAACAAGATTTTTACTGTTAAACACACAAAATCAAAGAAAAACGAAGATTTTTAATTGATTTAAAGTTGTTGCAATTAATAGCAGCCAACTTCAAGTAGCAATTTTGACATAATACTGTCCTGTCGTGATTTCATCAACAAAAAATTATTATTTTCATCGATTAGTGACAAAGTATGGGATTGTTTTAATAAATCATCGAGAAATTAAGTCAAACAGTGTGTTGTTTTAGGTCATCGTAAGATGGAAATAAGCAAATTTTGTATAAAAAAGAAGATATTTGATTGGCCCAGTGGTATATGTTGCAATTGGCAGTCAATTTCATGTCTAATTTTGCTGATAAAGAGGAGCGAAATTCAAATAAATAAAGGAATGAGATTGCCACTCGTGCATAATTAATCAAAATGTCGTCTTGGCGATCATTTTTGATTCACCTTGAAATTCACATTCCGCCGCCAGATTCGCACGATGGGCAATTAATAGTTGACGCGAAAATCGTGTCTGACTTGCTGATTAGCAAGTATTTTCTACATCTATATTAATCGTAAACTTATTAATAGTATTGACAACTCGCTGGTATCTTTCAGCAACGATAATCATCAAGTAGTTGGTGGCACGTTGATTCAAGCGATGGACAAGTAATTTTGATTGACACAAAATGGAAATGAAAATGAAAAAATTCTAGATTGATGCGATGGAAAATAAATTTTGTTAAAATGATGATTAGTAAGTATTTGATGTACTAAATAGTTGCTAAATATGCTACTCACTGATTTTTCAAAGTGAAAATTACAATAATGTGCATGCAATACGTAAGCGATTAATTGAAAATGATTAACTCACTGATTTTCAGAGCAAGCCGAACATCATCCGATCGTAATCACACCATCATTGTTCGATTGACACTGCGAATTATTACTACAATTATTCCAACAACAACACACAACCACCGCCGTACACGACGAATGAATCCACACAAAGCAATAAGATATACTAAGCGGCGAGCGAGGAGTAGTAGGAAATCAAACACAAACAATATGTATAATGATAATCAAGTATATGGTAGTGTATTGCGGGGGGCGCGCGTCGATATATACAACTGCTTTGGCTAAAAATAGACGAAATGTAAGTGGATTTAGATTAAAATAAAATAAAAAATAATATTATAAAACGCGCCCGTGATGTTGTGTGTGTTAATGTTATTTTTGTCACTCACTCACAACACTCGTGTGGCGCGCGGGGTATCACACACACACAACACAGCCAAAAATTCATAATCATAATCACTAATAACCTTAAAATATGGATACATTCAAGTGCAAACTAGAAGAAAAATAGAGGGCTGTGAGAGCTAACAAGAAACAAGAGTTACGTACAGGTTGTGGCAATGAAAATACATAAAAATGAAATTATAAGGGAGTGTGTGAGTGAGTGGCGAGTTGAATAATTAATCTACGACGCGAAAAATCGATAAATTTTTAATATATACATATACAACACAACACATACTATACTATACCTGCGTGTTGTTTGATGTTTCATGTGTGTGCTTTTCGTTGTATTGTAGTAGTGGAAATAAAACTATACGAATGTATGTATGCGGTGGGTCCTTACTCCTCCTTCCTACTCTCTTCTCTACTTGATTGCAAATTAATTTTTATTCAAAATGTATTTTTAGTCGTCGTCGTGTTTTTGCATTATTGTAGCAACAGCAGCAGGAACGCGGCGGACACGGCGGCACGACCACGGTCACATCATGCCCGAAATAATCTATTCGAAGTGAGAAGCTTTGCGTTGTTGCCCCGGCTATTAATAAAAAGGAAGGTGCGCGCAATATAGACAAACAAGGTAGGTCAGTGGTGAATTATAATTCTATCCTATTTAGATGATTATCGCTCGTGGCATGGACGCACTAGTAGCCGAGCAGCAGCAGCAAATTTAATAAATGATAATAAATAAAAGCGCGATGGATATGATCGACAACGACAACAACGCTAATTTCGAGGTTAGAATGATGCACTAATTTGTCCTAATTGAAACTGGTGCTATTTGTCAGAATTTGACATATAACGTACGTCGAATGATAGTTGGTAATTTGGCGGCAAATTTGAATTTGCTGTAATATTGGTTGCCTGTTTCAGGGGCAACACATATGCAGTGAAACTGTTTATTTTTTTTTATGAATTCTATTTAAATTGAATGTATTTTATTTAATTTTATGAATTTGTGAATGATTGACAATGTTTGGAAGGGATTTTTCTGGGATAACTCATTCTAACCTCAAATTCTGCCCAAACAGCGGGTTTTGAAGTTATTAGCAAATCGAATAAAATATTTTTTATGAAATATTAGTTAATATTACATTAATATTGCATTAATAATGCATTCCTTCTACTTTCAATGGATAATGCGTTAATGACAATGAACCGGGCACGATTTACAAGTAATAAATGCAGGTCTCGGTTAAAATTCAATGAACAATGAAACGACCACGTAACAGCGTGCGTATTTGCACAAATTTTTGGACGAACGAACGCAACACTTACATAATAATCTACAAAACAAACTTGATATTTGAGCATTTATAGTATAAAAAGTATGGTTATGATTGTTGACGCAATAAAATAGATAAAATAGACTTCAAATATTTTTTGGTATATCGAAAGCAACTTTTTGCAACAAGATGTGACTCGAAATTTTATGACAATTTAAATACAATTGCATTGCTATAAAATAAAATGCCTTAGCCATGCTGTAGACCATTTGCATTGCAAATCATCGTGAATCGCCCAAAGTATAAAAGAAAGCATCAACCAAACGCTTCCATTATTATTATATTGGAATAATAATGTCGCTCCAAACTATCGATTCGACTCTATCCGGACGCAATTTCTTCATCACCGGCGGTACGGGCTTTCTCGGCCGGATCTTGCTTGAAAAACTGCTGCGATCTTGTCCGAATATCGGTACGATTTACTTGTTAATGCGTGAGAAACGTGGTCGTACGCTTGATGAACGCGTACGTGAAATATCCGAACTTCCGGTAAGTTGCACACAGCAGTGAAACAACGAAAATATTATTGCTGGGGATTGTTTGTAGTTGTTCGAGAAGTTGCAACATGAAGCGCCTGAAAGATTCAAGCAGAAAGTGGTGGCGATTAATGGTGATATTACCGAGTTACGTATGGGTGTATCAGATGCAGATTCGGCCTTATTAGTGCGCGAAATTAATGTCATTTACCATGTCGCCGCTACTGTTAAATTCAATCAACCGCTGACTGAGGCGATTTTGATGAACGTACGCGGCACACGGGAGGTGTGCAAATTGGCGTTGGACTGCAATAAAATACAGGTAATTTTTTATGATAATCGGTGATAATCGCAAGGTTTGACATGTCGGTAATGTAAGTTACTTAATTACTAACATTTCCGAACTCACACGAACACTCCAACATGTCAAAAATGTTAGTTTATGCGGTACTTTCAATGATCTGAGATTAAAAAAATGAGTCTCTATTCAGTTTATAATTTAAAATTAAATCATAAAAGGATTCGCACAGCAGTTAAATAAGAAATATTAAATTTGTTCGGATGAGTTCGGGAATTGAGTCATTAATGGCGCTATCTACATGTCAAACCATGCACACCATGCGTAATGTGAGGGGTTATATTTCCTTAATCCATGCTATTACTTAGTGTTTGGTACATATTTCAACATGCTACGCGCATACCGCGTACAAAAACGTCGAAGAGCAAATGTATCCAGCGACAGCCGATTGGCGTAGATGCATTCAAGTCGCTGAAACGCTACCAAAGCACACCCTACAAGTAGTGATGGGGAGATACATGGAAGGCTTTCCCAATACGTACACCTACACGAAATCGCTCGCCGAGCATGTAATACACGACCTGCTCGAGGATCGCATTCCGAATGTGATTATACGACCATCGATAGTTGTATCGGTCATGGACGATCCGCTGCCGGGCTGGGTGGATAACTATCACGGTCCGTATGCGATGTATCTCCTTGGCGGATTGGGAATGAATCGTTTCGTGCGCAATCCGCATCAGCGATTGGATTACGTGCCGGCTGATGTTTGCATTAAGGTGTTTATTGCTGTTTTGTGGAATAAACTACTTGACATCGAAGACAGGTAAGAATTAAACATAAAATTTGATGAATTTTTTTATGAAAATCCTTTGTTTTATTAATTCACCCAGCAAGTTGAAAACGGACGTTTATAATAATTCGCTGTACGGCTACTCCGATCTTGTACAATCCGACATCATCGAGCGCTTCCTCCAACTCGGTCGCCGCTATCCGTTTCGCCAAATGGTGTGGTATCCGGCCATTGGTTACATATCCAACCCGTTCCTTTACTTTATCGCAACGATGCTTGGTCAAGTAATACCGGCTTTGATTTTTGATGTCGTCTTGAAGATCGCCACAGGCACTACAAGGTTTTTATTAATATCATTAATACGAAAACTCATAAATTTATTATGAATTTTTAGATTGTTTAAAATTCAACGTACGCTCCACGTGGCGAACAACAGCTTGATGTACTTCATGATCAACGATTGGAACTTTCGCAATACGAAAACGTTTACAATTAGTGCGAAGTTGAATAAAGACGATTTGGAAGCGTTCAATTTCAGCTTGGAAGATTTTGATGAAGATGAAGTTACGCACAAATACGTGGTGGGCTTAAAAAAATACCTGCTTAAAGAGCCGGTGGAGGACGATGGGGCCAAGCTGCGCTTAAAAATGTATGTATACAACATTTAATTGAATTTAATGCTCCATCAAAATTAGGTTAGTCAGCATTGCCAACCAAACTAATGGAAGAGTTAATCTCACTTTGATTTGATTATCAAAATCGAGCCTTAATTAATTAATTAATCATCTTTTTGTTGTAGATTTTACGTCCTGCATTGGCTCGTCAAGCTCACATTCTACTACATCCTATTCCGGCTTGCATTCAAATTCATTCGCTGCTACATTTAATATAAAATGAATTAATTAAATGCGAATATCAATCAATCTAATACTTAATTAAATATTATAATACAAAAAAAATTAATTAAAAATCACAGTTCATTCCATGACAACGTCCTCCACCACATATTTAAGTCGTAGTATAATCGTATTCGGTGTGGTTAAGTCAGCGACTAAAATCTCGCACTCGTCCTTCAATCCCAACTCATCCAGCGTCTTATTCAGATTATCCCGCGTGCGCTCCTCGATGCTCTGTATCGTCGACATGTACAGCGTCTTATTCTTGCCGTCGATGATCGTAGTGAGCGCCGGATTCTTCATTTGATACGAGGCGCTCTCACAGAGTACCGACATAAGGTCTTTCAGCTTCATCTTGCTGGGATCGCGCACTTCAAGCGTTTGCGGTACTTGTGAACAAGCGAGGCAATTGTCCTTCTTTTCGGCTTCGTACGTGTAGGTGTAGATGCCGTCGACGTCGTTGAACACCATGTAGTTGTTCATCGGGACGCAGCAACTTGTTGCTAACTTGAACACCTAAAAAATGATATTGTTTTTAAAAATTTACCTTTTTACCATGAAAAATTCTTTTATTTAAACTTAGATTATTATAAATAGCAGCATAAATGATTGATTGAAGTGTTAATTAATTAAAACACATCAAAATCGAAGCAGAATTAGACAAATTCAATGAAAATGTTTTGACGTTTGGAGGGCGGTCGACACTACTTCCCAAAACTTTTTTATGAAAAAAATGTTGTATTTAGACTCCGATTGTTATAAATAGCAGCTTAAATGATTGATAAAAATGTTAATTAACTAAAATACGTCAACATCAATGCAGAAATGCATAAATTCTATGAAAAAAAAAAGCATTTGGAGGACGGCCATGACACTACTTCCCAAAACAATTTTAAAGACTTTTTTTATGAAAAAAAAAGTTGTATTTACACTCAGATTGTTATAACTAGCAGCTTAAATAATTGATAAACATATTAATTAACTAAAATACGCCAATATCAATCCAGAAATGCTTAAATTCTGTGAAAATGTTTGACGTTTAAAGGGCGGCCCTGACACTTTCCAACCACTTACTGTTGCTGTACTTACTTCGGTAGCGCAAACAGCAGCGATTACAGCATTCGTCGAAGCAACAGCAGGAATAATATTCTTCACAACCCCTTGCACCAGCCGATACGTCAGTCCGGTAATGTTAAACTGCAACGCCCGTTCCATCGACTTCTCATAGATCCAGCCGATGTGTTGCGGATCGTCGCCGTCGATCGCCGTGCCCCACGGATTCTCCTTCGGCCATTGAATCACCTTCACGTATTCGATGCAGTGTTCGGGCAGGCGGGGTGTATTCGCAATAGTGCAAAGTGGATATGTGACTTGCGGCGGATAGAGATCGAGCGTGCACTCGACGCACGCTGTCATTCCTGGCAGAATTACCCGTGCATTACCTTTAAATCCTTCAGTGCCTGCAAAATATGATCAATCAATTTAAGTACATAATTAATAAAATGATTGCAATGATACTCACCGCCATCAACCATTGGAATAACGCTTGCTTGATCCAATACACCATTTTCATAGTTCAACATCGAAATCAACATGCCGTTGATCCATCGCCGCGCCACAATCGAATCCAGCCCGCATACGATAATGTGAAACTGCCTATAAAACGCCTCATCAAAATCCTGTATCTTCTTAAAATAAGGAACCGCCTGGCATCCGTTAATCCGCGCATTGATAAACTTCGCCGCGCATTCCGCCTTCGACAACCCAATGTCCTTTCGCCGAAACAAAAACTGCCGATTCAGATTCGATAACTCAATTGTGTCCATGTCGATGACGTGCAGCTGCTTGAAGCCCATCAGCGCGAGATCTTTTAGTAGCTCGCAGCCCAATCCGCCGGCACCAATCACCAAAATCTTGCAATCGTTCATGATGAAATCGAGTATTTCCAACGACGGCTCGAATTCGGGATGACTGAACGGGCCGGGACGTTCGAGCACCTTTTTCAGGTGGCCCCAGCGTTTCGTTTGCGTATTATCAGAAGCGTCGCTCATGTTTGCTTTGCTAACACAAATTTTCTAGGTTATGTTCGTTTTTAGCAAGTGTCGCTACCATATATTGTCAAAAAGTATTAATTAATATATAATATTAAATGCGAAATTAACGTTAAATTGTCTATTTAAATAAATAAAGGCAATCGGGGTGAATTAGTATTGAAAATTATCAAAGTTGCTAAATGAACTACTTTCATTCGGGATTTTTACCAACACTTTCACAATCAAATTAACTACAATAATTATATTTTAAATGAATATTTGAATGAATTAACGAATGGCACTAATAATAAATTAATGATTGTAATAATTGTGCGAATAATAATTCTATTCGGAATTTTGTAACGTTGTGTTAAGTTTCGAGCGCGAACTGGCTGTCATAGACAGGGAATCACGTGACCCCGAATCTGTAGAAGTATAGTAGCCGACATGGCGGACGATAAAGATGTGGCCGAGAAAACGATCGCCGAAGATTTGGTCGTTACCAAATATAAAATGGCTGGTGACATTGTCAATCGTAAGCAACAGCAAATTAATCGTAGCTAGATTATGTTCGCGTAGCGTTCGAGCGGCGGGCACGCCGTGTGGCCAAGCGTACAAGATCGCGCTTCGCACATTTTCCATATGGCCGCGCTGCTGCTATACCGGCACAAAACCATGCGGTTTTCAATATTTGCAACAACACAATGCAATCAAAATGCAATGTTTGTGTTTGGTGTGACGTATATTTGATACGATGGTGGCGGTATAATATTTGAATTGAATGTTATTGTTTTTGTTTTTTGGTATTTGCTGCGTTCTCGTGTGTAGTAATAATTGAGGTTATGTTTCTTTTCTTGTTTCGAAGGTGTGCTGAGGCAGGTGCTGGATAAATGCGTTGATGGGGCGTCGGTGCGGCAGGTCTGCGAGTTCGGCGATCAGCTGTTGACGCAGGAGACGAGCAACATATTCAAGAAGGAGAAGGAGATGAAGAAGGGCATTGCATTCCCGACGTGCATATCGGTGAACAATTGCATTTGCCATTTCTCACCCGTGCCTAGCGAACCAGATCACGTTCTGAAAGCGAACGACGTAGCGAAAGTGTATGTATTATATCAAAATACATAAATTCTGTGACTTAATGGTCGGCTATGATACTTTTCCAACACAACAGTTTAGACAGCGTTTTTAGCTTTAAAAAAATGTTCTAATTAAACAGATTGCTGTAAATAGCAGCGTAAATGCTTGATAAAAATGTTAATTAACTAAAATACGCCAATATCAATGCGGAAATGCTTAAATTCGGTGAAAATATTTGAGGTTTGTCCATGACACTTTTCAAAAAAAGTCTAAAAAATGTTTTTTTTGCAGCGATTTGGGATGTCATGTGGATGGTTTCATCGCAGTGGTGGCGCACACAATCGTCATCGGCGCAACACCCGGCAGCAAAGTGACCGGACGACAAGCCGATGTAATTCTGGCAGCACATTTCGCCTCGCAAGCAGCGCTACGCTTGCTAAAACCCGGCAATGATACGTTTGCGGTAACGGATGCGGTGCAGAAGATCGCCGAGGCGTACAAGTGCAAGCCGGTGGAGGGCATGCTCAGTCATCAGTTGAAGCAGTTCAAGATCGACGCCGAGAAGACGATCATACAGAATCCGAACGATGCGCAGAAGAAGGAGCACGAGGAGTGCGAATTCGATAAGCATGAGGTGTATGCGATGGATGTGCTGGTTAGTACCGGCGAGGGAATTGGAAAGGAATCGAATACGCGCGTCTCTATCTACAAGAAGACGGACGAAATCTATCAGTTGAAGCTGAAGGCGTCGCGTATGTTTTACAGTGAGGTGCGTTCGAAGCACGGTCAGATGCCGTTCAACCTACGCTCGTTTGAAGAGGAAACCAAGGCGAAGATGGGCGTCGTTGAGTGTGTCAATCACAAATTAATTGAACCATTTCAAGTGCTTTACGAAAAATCAGGTAATTAATTATTTCGAATTTTATATTTGAAAATTCGTTATTTATTTATTATCGGTGTATTTTAGGTGAAATTGTAGCGCAATTCAAGTTCACCGTACTGCTAATGCCGAACGGTCCACACAAGATCACCGGACTACCGCTCGAAACCGATCTATACAAATCGGAGCACGCAATCACCGATCAGGACCTGAAAACGCTGCTGTACAGCTCCACCAATCCGGCCAAGTCGAAGAAGAAGAAAAAGAAGACGACGTCGGCGGGCGACCAGCCGGATCAGAGCACACCGATGGAGGTGGAAACCACCGCTTAATACAACAACAACAACAACAAACAGACGAGATAAAGATGAAGTAAAACATAATAAATGATAATATTTCAGAGTATGCCGCCTGCAGCATCATAATTGTTACAATTTTGCGTTTTTTTTTACTACTACATTAAAAAAAGAATAATCAAATGATTAATAATTAATTAATTATTAGAGTTATAGTTGGAAAAAATCAACACAACACAAATCATCGTATTATTTTTTCTTTTCAATTTTGTGCAAAAAAAGAAAATAATTAGACACTGCCCTCGTTCTCTTTACCCCCCAATTCTTCAAAAACCATCAACATTCATCATCATTTTCTTACTACTTTACTTTGACTATTATGTGAATCAATTCGCTTTTGTTTTTTATTTTTCTTTTTTTTGAATAATTTTTAATTACAGGTATGATTGATTGATTGACAAAAGATATAATAATAATAAAGAAAATTTATTAATCAATTTGTGCCGATTGTTTCCTTGTCAGTACTTGACGATGATGGAGAAACTGGTCCACATCTTCTGATTTCACGTTTATTTTCAAAATCTGCTCAATAAAACAAATAGAACACGAATTATCTGCTTGTGCTTGACAACAGCAGGTCGGCGCGTTTCGACTTAAAATTTAATCGTAAATATGGCTAGCTAGGATGATAAAGAATTGATTAATTGATGAAAATTATTAACATTTTGGT
Source organism: Adinopsis sp. GC000173 (assembly GCA_030264715.1). Classification (NCBI taxonomy): domain Eukaryota; kingdom Metazoa; phylum Arthropoda; class Insecta; order Coleoptera; family Staphylinidae; genus Adinopsis; species Adinopsis sp. GC000173. The sequence continues at coordinate 2,827 of JARJDW010022186.1, read as the reverse complement.
GGTTGGCCATGGTACGTTTAGAAAATTTGCATTTTTAGACATAAAATTGTTACGATTTGCATGTATAATATTGTAGATAGCTGCGTAAAGGATTAATTAATGTGATAGGAGTGATAATTTCATTAAAATCAGTTGAAATATAGACAAATTGTGTGAAAATATTATTTGACATTTGGAGGTTGGAAATGACTGTGTTCACAAAATATGCTTCTTTAGATATAATTTTTTAATGATTTGAATGTACAATATTGTAAATAGCTACGTAAAGAAATAATTAATTTGAATACGAATTTCAATCCCAACAAAATCAACGTGATTTTACACAAATTGTGTGAAAATAAAATTTGACATTTCGAAATGACAGAGTTCACAAAATATGCTTTTTTTAACTAATTGAATGTACAATATTATATATATAGCTACGTATAGGATCAATTAAAGCAATAATAGTTTAAATCGCATCAAAATCAGCCTAGATATTGATAAATTCTGTATTTGAAATACACAATTTGACAATTTAGAGGTCGGCCATGACACTTTTTTTTCATCAAAATATGCTTTTTCCTACTTAAAATTTACCCAATGTGCATGTACAATATTGCAGTTAGCTACCTAATGAATCTATTAAAGTGTTGCGAGTTCAAATCAGATTCAAATCCGTCCAGAAATACACAAATTTTACGTAACTATATATGCTTCGAACATGGATTTTTAAAAACGATTTGTTTGCTTCGATTTCGTTTTGTTTGTTTTGACTAAATAGTTTAATTACAGCAATCACAAATGGAGTTTATTAATCAATTTACGTTTTTCTCCTTGTCAACGCTTGATGGTGGCGTGAGAGCGGCCGTTGTCTCTGCACCGGTGCCACCGCTGAGCATCTTCTGTATTTCCGGATTGTTGAATACCGCTGCGGTGCCTTTGCGCGCCAGCGCAGCGGTGTTGCGCGGCAGCGCGACGAGAAAGTCGAACACGCTCAGCACGCCCGCATTCCAATAGTGCTTGGCGAGGAAGGATGTCTTATCGGTAGCCGGCAGCGATGGAATCTAAAAATTTGATCAATTATGCTTCATATCTTTGCTAGTTTTGCAATAATTAGGTACCTCGAATGGTAGTTGATTGATTATCGGCTGGCACGTTCGGCAAATTTTCTCGTATACCTGCGTCGATCGTTCGCTCTCCTTCCAAATGCCCTCATCCGCCAAATAGTAGCACGCGCCGCCTGCCACGCCAAGCTTCAGACCAAATCTACAACACACAAAATAGCTGCTTTTAGGGTGCGACAACCAAACAGGAGGACGATGATACACTACAATAGCTTGATCACTTGTCCCTGTGCGTGCGACAAAAATTGATTGTAAATTCGCACAAATTTCCAACGGCTTGACATGTTTTGCAATGTTTTCGAAATGTCAACGATCTGCATCAGTTTTTTTTGTTTGTCTGGATCGACTTACCTAAACATTATCGTTGTTTATTAGTTGGATTTTATATTGTACTTAAATTGTAGTTGGATAAGAACTTATTTAGGTTAGGTTACATCACAGATGAAAATGAACTAAAATAGTTCAAATACAACAACAGTTTTCAAGCAGCAAATTGTTTAAAATTTGTAATGTAATAACAACTATCTAATTGTTATTTAACTTTATTTCCATGTTTAATCCTTAATTAATAGTGATGTTGTATCCATACTCAATAGTTAAATTGCATGTTACACTAGCGCCACCTTTGTAACAATAGCCAAACTAAAGTGTAGCGGGGACACTAACAAATTTATTTTTGTGCTTGTTTTTTGAATCTTTTTATTTTTTTCTCCTTTTAAACGAAAAAAAATAATCGATGTACAAACGATTTTTTATGTAAAATTTAATTCTTCATCGAATGGTGAACTTGAAAATGCGAAAATATTAAATCAACTGGGTGAAAATTGTGAAAAACCTAAATTTTCACCATAAAACACCCCATAACTTTTTTTTTATACCGAATTTCGAGCAACTGACCACGCCAATCGTTTTAAAATGCCAAAATACCCCTTTAAATTAAATTTGAACAAAATCAATGATAAAAAATCCCAAAAAAATTTTTTGTCAAAAATATTTTTTTTCGACCACTTCCAATCATCCTACCAAGCTGAAAATTTGTGTATGCACTATTATTAGGCCCTGCTGCGTGATGCAATTTTTTAATTTNTAATTTGGGAAAATCGAAAAAAAGTTGCAAAAAATTTTTTTCGGCGAAAAAACGGCAAGGGGTTAACCTTACGATTTTTGCGATTTTCGATGGAGCTCGGATTTTGTTCAAACTTTGTACTATGGGGTATTTAGGCGTTCTAAAACGATTGGCGTGGTCTGTTGCTCAAAATTCCGCATAGGAAAAAAGTTATGGGGTGTTTTATGGTAAAAATTTGGGTTTTTCACAATTTTCCCCTAGTTGCTTAAATTTTTTGGCATCTGCAAGTACACCATTCGATGGGGAATTTAATTTTACATTAAAAATCGTTTGTATATCAATCATTTTCGTTTGTTTAAAGGGATAAAGAAATAAAAACCTACAAAAAACAAGCATTTTCGCTAAATTGTCAGTTGCCCTAGTGCCACCTTTGTAATAATAGCAAAACTAAAACCTAGCATAGACAGCAACTAATTTATTTTTGTGCAAGATGTTTGCTGTATAGCGTGTTGCCTACGTATTTTTGTTATGTGTGTCATGCTCCGCATGTGCTTCGCGTGCCATGTGTTTTATTTGTTGTATGCCTTGTATGCGTATAACTAACCTCAATTATGGGTAGAGGTAAAAAAGGCTATAATTGGAAGTCTAGAGAGGT
>JARJDW010022181.1:0-10614 GCA_030264715.1 Adinopsis sp. GC000173 | reverse complement strand
ACCCTAATGAACGAGGCTCGCAATCTTGTAGCAGCAACGTATATTATTAGCATGTTTTCCGGTCATAACAATAATGTGGAAGATTTGACATTTATCAGGGAAATGTTTCGTGGCAGAGACGACGGGTTTACTTAGTTAGTAATTTTTGAAATGGGGTTCAATAATAATAAAATATTTTCATTGCTGTTTTTATGCATGAAAAAGTTTAAGATTTGCAAAGAAAAATATATATTTTACGATTTTATTGAGAATTTTAAAAGAAAATTGTCCTTTTTATTATATGACTTTATATTATATGATTGATTATTTAGTTTGATACTATTGAAATCGTCAAAAAAGTATTTAAAAAAAGTATAATGCTTCGTAAAACGGTCCGACACTCGTTTTTTTTTGAAAGAGGATGCGTTGCGGAACTGATTCTGATTATATTGTATATTTTTACATTTATTTTTGCCATCATAACAGTCAAATTAATTCATAGCAAACTATTATTCAAGTATATCTACATGTTTTTGTATCTATGGCACATTTTTTGGATTTTCAGTGCAAAATTGTTGCTATTTTTTATGATTTTACTAGAAAGTGAGGGATATTTGCATGAAGATTTGCGGTAAAATTTGTATTCAACAATAAAATCACAAATTTGTACACTTTTTCTACAAAATGTTTGCATTTTCTTATATGTATGCTTCAGAAAAAAGAGTTATCTTATCATTCGATATGTACACTATAAAAAGATTGCGAAAATTTATCGAAAATTATGAAAATTTGTTAGACATTCTCAGACATTGATTTCATTGTCTGAGTACTTTTCATGAAAAAGTTTGCATTGTTTTATAGCAATATTTAATATGTGTAATTTATAAATTGTATTTATTTTTGTTTTATTATTTCAAGACCGCCCCTGCTTGATCAAATAAATGCAGAAAAAAATGAATCATTCTTAATCAATTTGCAATTACATGTCTGAAATGAATTTAAGCCCATATTCGTGTTGAATTGCATTTAAAAAGCCTTTCCTCCAACATTCTTTATCATTGCATGATCGAGCCCAAACTCGAAACATTTAATCAATGCTTTCCATTGTGGGGCCACCACCAATCATTACATCAACGCTCGAATAACATTTCATTTAAAACTAATTTTTTTACGTTTTGTCTATTTGTTTCAGGTGAGTTATTCCAAACCAAACAACACATTGTAAACCGTTGTTCCACGTGATACTACCTATATGTCGGGTGAGTCGTCACACAAACTACTTTTTCACCACTGGAAATTCGGTGCTGTCGTAAATCAGCACAAATGGCATTTAAATTCTTTGCAAGTGTCGATAAAGCGACCACTTTTATTTATACAATGTACAAAATGGGGGGCCGGGCGCAAATGTATGTATTAGCAATGTTGGTGGCGGTGGCGGCGACGCCGGCACGCTCACTCGCATAGATACAAAGTTAAATTGGACGAGAATAAACCATTGTAGAGATGTATGACTTTAAGAAGTTGCCTGCGGATGTTATATTACGGTCACATCGCATTCAATATATACGCGTGACATTTATGTGCCCTGACGACATTACCATTTTAATTTATTATTGCTAGCTACCCTTTTACTAAATGTTAGGCGCGCATGCAGCAAGAAAAGCAAGCAGCAACGTAACGCAACTACGCTCTACACACGCTGCTGGTGGTGGTGTTGTTGTTGCTCTGCTACTTGTTCTTTGCCATCCATCCGCTCGTTTCGTTCCCTATATATTAGCATATTTATCAATATACGCTCATTTGCGTCGTCGCCATAATAATAATAATAATAATGAAAATCGCTAAAAATCTGATTTTCAATCAATCAAAATGTAATTAATGCGCTCCGGCTATTTTTAGATTTTTTTTTCGGGGGGGTGTGCATAATTATCGCAAGCGCGCACGATATATTTTTAATTTTGCTTTTCGGGACATTGATTATTAAATGCTATAGCGGCTGGACTTTAATCGTTTAATATTTATTCTTTAATGCGTTTTACTTTGACTTGTTGAATTATTTAATAATAATTGCATTTTACTGCCAATATAAAATATTTGTTGGAACGTCAAGGATTTTAGTGGAAATACATATACCAAACTTTTAATGACATAAATAATAATACATAGTAATAAATTGCAATTCCAGTTATAATACATGCACTTTATCTGAAAAGAAATGTGCAATAAATTTACGTTCTACCTGAAATAGGTAACATGTATGACGGATTAATTTAGAATCTAAAACGATGGATTTTTTGGGTCGTCTAATGCTACTAGAATACGTGTATGTTTTTGTTCTGTTGTGTGTATATACGCAGATAGAAGGTAAATTTCCCTAATTAAATAATGAGAAGCTTGTTTGTAGACTAAATAGTCACTTGTGTTTATTAATCATGAACGAACTCGGTGTATTTGTTACCATGCAGAGACTAAAGTAATTTTATTGAAATACATCTAAGTATATGTAGATATTTTATAATGTGGCGCTTTTGAATCCGCCGTTGTTGGAAAAAGCGTCGTTGTTGTTGTTGTCTAAATCTTATTAAAGTTAAGCAGCTAAAACTGCTTACATCGTACGACATTTAAATAGTTACGTAAAAAGCGCTTTTTTCATTTGTATAAAGTGAAAATACGTATTTTCCATTTGCAAATAAAATATTTAATAATCTATATAAATAGAATTGAGTTACACGATTTACGTATTATTTATATTAATCATAGTTTAGAGTTTTAATCTATATATTATTATACCGTAGTTTCATCAGAATTTATATTAAATTTTATATTGCCAGTGATTGCCTATAGCCCAGCAGTTTCGTGTTTCCTTCCTCTCGTATAATTATAATAATAATTTTTTAGGCTCCGAGGCTTTGTACTATTAATATCGCATCCATTTTAAATTACATAATTTGTAATAAATTTGCTATAAAGCAAATTTTATGATTAAGTCAATTTTCATTTTATATCAGTTTGTATTTGACAACTTTAATTTAATTAATTAGTTGATCAAATAAGCTTATATAGTTTTATAACATTTATGGTTATAATTAGGAACTATTAGGATTTTTGCTAAAATATAATAATAATGTAGTTTTTACCAAATTTAACCATTTTTGTAATATAGATTAAAAATATGACAGAGAAATTGTTAACTTTTGAACACGTTCTGAATATAAATGCTTTAATTTTTATTAATTAAACTCGATTAAAATTCGAGATCATGTAGTGTGTATACTATCCATTAAAAATCGACCGGCTTAATAAACTCGTAACTCACACCATTAGATGTGCTAAAAATAACTTTGATTAAATAATAAGATAAACTCGGTTTCTATTTACTTGTTTATCTCATCTTTACCGGTTTTTTTTCTACACGTACAATTTAATAACAGCGTTGTAAAAGCATGATAATAACCATAATAGCATTGATTTTCGCATAAAAATTTATTTTGCACGTTAAATAATGAAATACGAAAGGCATAAATATTTGCGTTTTTAGTATTTAAGATTGAATTATAATGCGGTTTTATTCATTATAAAATATTTATTAATTGAGATCATCGTAATAACAATGCTTTTATTGTTTATTAAACTTTATTATCCGCACAAAAGAAACAATTAAAACAATATTGCCTTTATTAATTTAATCGTGTAAAAAGGAAATTAAATTAAACTTGTATTTTTTAGCCGCTCATATATATATAATACATGCACTACTGTTTAAAATACTCTTATCAATTTTGGAGCGTTGAAAATTTTCAATACAACATTCCCTATATATACATATAATAAATTTTAAATCCGCTTACGTTAAAAATATTCATTAAATGTTAGGGGTTTCAGATTATGCACTCACGTTTCGTTCGTATAAGTAAGACATATAATCGCCCGAAAAGGAAAACATTTTATATTTTCACATTTTAATAATAATAATAATTATAATCATTATATTGTAGGTAAATAACAAATGCACACGTGCCACATTTTAAGTGTTTCTTACTGGACTTGAAGCCATTTAGTCATCGGTGCAAAAATGTGCATTATCCTGCTGCATGCACTCGTGGCGGCTATATGTGTGTGTATACGAGCAGTAGTAGCTGCAGTTTTTTGTGCGTTGTACTTACTTTGCTTTATACTTGTTATAACCCGTATAATATTATGTTTTATAGCGCAATTGCAAAAATTTATGTGTAATAGTTGAGCTGTAAATTTGTAAGAGTTAAATTGAATGTCTACATATCACGTACGTAATATGTGTGAGCTATTCGAGTCATACGCGCACACAATTTTCATCTATGTAGGAACAATCAATAAATATTTTACATTACTTACAAATTTCGAGGAGAAAGATTTATTGTATGTCACACTCCTGTAAGCAATTATGTTATGTGGGAGTTTTGCAACTCTACGGAATGTCCCACATTTAATGTTTTTAGCACTTTTTAATAGTTTTACATTGAAAATTCTATATTCCAAAAACGATTATAGGAATAAATTCTTTCTTTCTTCTATATATTGACGAATTGCAAAATCCGTCATCATTGTTGGATGAAATCATATTTATATCTATATATTTTATAATTGTTATAAAATTATAAGAGGAAAAATAAATAGGATTTTGATATTAACTAAAGTTTAACCATTATAGATATTTTAACAGATATTATATTAAGTGTAGGTCCATTTTTGTAATTTGCAATACTATTTAATCAAAATTATAAAAGAGATCCATAACAATATAATCGTTACTAAAGTATTGTCCAATAAATAAATAATTTACATAGATTTTTTCAACGTGGTCCGGTCTCCACATTCCCTAATATTACTGAACATGTCGGAAATGAATTTTTACATAAATCATAATAAAATACTCATAAACTATTTAGTTTCAATGTTTAGCCATACTGGTTTTCAAACTTAATAAAGTAGGAAGTAATTTTTAATTAAGTTATGGAGTGCAAAAAACTATATTCTACTAGTCCACTTCTTTTACTGAGTATAACAAATACTTGGTAACTAATTAGTTCATTCAAATCAATTGAAAGACTAAAAAAATATGAAAACTAAATATTTTTTTATGCATTTTATAATCAAAATATCGTAGAGTCAACAATCAATAAATATTTTACATTACTAGGTATATTTTGGACGTAAAGATTTATGACACATTCTTATACGCAATTATGGAAATGTTGAGTTTAATTTCGTGGCATTTTGCTAAATAATGCAAACAGTTATAAATCATTTTTGAATTTGAATTTTCGATTTTAATTTAACTTTTATATTGCAACATAGAAACAATACGCATTAAAATAGAGCGAGCGATTATGTTTGAATATTTGGATTGCCGTTGTAGAAAAATCGTAAATATAATTAAAATTTCCGAAATGGGGGCGAACGTTGAGCATTTTAATATTAAATTTGCCTCTGTGAATATTACATCTAATTAGGGTGGCCGTAGACATTATAAGTCGAGATATTGCTGTTAATATCTTGCTTCATTTAAACCATTCGCTTAGATAGCACCAGCAGCAGCAATATTATTTATGAATCTATTATATAATAATATAAGAGCGAATTTTCGGTAAGAGGATGTGACAAATGGTGTATTAAATTAAATTATATTTTATATTTACAACACATCAATTTGGCCATTGCTGTGAAAGTTTTGTTGTTTATAGCAAAATTGTGCGTATTCATTTCGATGATGGATGCTTTTCAAATTAAATATATTTTGCAATATGAAATATTTTATTAATTAATTTTTATTTTCAAAGCAGTATGTATTTAAAAATGAAATGAAAACGTATGTTGGTGGCTTAAAATAAAAAAAAATTAAATACTGCTATCCATTATCTGATCAACAAAAAATTAATCAAAACAATGAATATTATTCATTTGTAAAATTGAAAATGATTGTTTATTATTTGGCGCGCGTACAAAAAAATATCAATTCGATTATATTTGTATAGTTGGTTTAATTATAGCGCGTCCCATTGGAAGCAAGGAAATCAAATTAAGCATTTCATTTCGTTATTAAACGCAAACATATAAATTGACTTTAATAATAATAAATTTATTAAATACATTGTATTTATTAAAAGCGAGCGTAATGATTTTTTAAGCATGGATTGTGAAATCAATTTTGCTGCGGAAGTTAATCCGGAATCAAAAAAACACACACACATACACATACACACACTGCCCCCCCCCTCCTTTTGCGTAATAATACCGATGATGGCACACATCGCTAAATTTTCATGTTTTCATTCCCCAAGCGCGACAATAAAATAATTGAAAATTTATTTGTTATTTAATCTAAACATTAACTTAACTCGAATCGATGCAAGTTTGTTTTAATGCGCAATTTATCACATTTATTAGCAAATCGAAATTTATCATCAAAACTACTCACATTTACCGTCCCAAACGTAACATCAATAATCCAAATTTCGAGCTGTACTTTTTTTCGGTTTGTAATAGGTACGAAATTAGAAAATTTATTGCCCACTGATATTAATACGAATTTTTCGCTGTCAGTGCGTAGTAGTTGCGCTCGCGGTCATTCCTTCAGGAGGAATGCGTTGTGTGTCATTGATGAATCCTCATCGATCTCTTGTTACCTAGCGCACAAAATGGCTTTTTGTTTGTTATATATTGATATAAATAATAATAACGACGGTTTGTCTGCCTGGGAACCAGATCATTTTATTCGTATAAGACACATAATCACCTGAAAAGAGAAACATTTTATATTTTCACATTTTAATAATAATAATAATCATTATATTGTAGGTAAATAACAAATGCACACTTGGTACATTTTAAGTGAAAATTTATTGTCCACTGATGTTATTAATACGAATTTTTCGCTGTCATTGCGTAGTAGTTGCGCTCACGGTCATTTCTTCAGGAGGAATGTGTTGTGTGTCATTGATGAATCCTCATCGATCTCTTTACTTACCTAGCACAAAATGGTTTTTTGTTTGTTATATATTTATATAAATAATAATAATGACGGTTTGTCTGCCTGGGAGAGCCAATCGCAATATTTGTTAGATGAAATTTGTCGGTGGCAGTTTACATTACACCTGTCAATTCTGTTAGTTGTGTGTATGTGTGTGTGTGTGCATGTGTGTATAGATCTATAGCGCGGCGCTGCTCATTGGAAAAAAGTCAAGAAGTTTCCCTCGGCGCATTATTGTCTGTCACCTCGCAGAGTGACAAGAATGAATGGGGGCATGTCAACAGTTCTGAACTAATGTAATTCCAAAGTTTCATTTTGATCTTGTGCACGTCTTTACGTTATATAGGCACGCAGTGATAATATAAAGGTGCATTCGAACAATGCATTATTAAGTATTAAAATAATAATGACTGGATGGAATGGTGGTAGGTGGGATAAAAGGTAACGGTAGCAGCAGCATCAGCAGCCTGGTGATGCGGAAGCTGATGCTGCTGTTAGGCGCACACGACTTTCATTATATAAACTTCTCACCTGACATAATAAATAATCTAAGTCATATGTATCGCTGGCTGGCTAAAAAATATCATTATTTAAAGCGCGCGAGATATATATATATATATACACGGTGGCGGCGTTCGTGTCGAAAGAAATTAATGATGATGCTTTTTTTCTCAGGATACGCGCACTACGTGCATGTGTGTGAGTGGAACTTTCATGTCAGACCATCTCATCCACATTCCGTATCGATTTCCGTTCGCGTCGCCACCATTCGCCTTATTCCTCTTCCTCAAAAACAGCGAATTAATGCATTATCACTATTTCATGTTTATTTAAAACAAAAAATATACGTATATACATACATATATAAATCTGTGATGTAGGCCAATTTAGGGGTGTTGTGTGCTCGCCGCGTACGTACATACGTATGTATGTATACGTAATATAAGAGCAAGAGAATGTAATTTTGGAATGTAATATATCGTATAGCGCTGGCTGGTGCAAAGCTTGCTTGATATATAATGGGTAATGCCGGCTATAGGTAGATAACAGCATGCATGACTTGTGCATTGCCTTGAATTACATCAGAAGCACAACTAATAACCCATCCTAGATCCTTAAAATGAGCCACGTATGCTAATTCGAACCGCACACAACATACACTCTAATGTAGTCGGGATTAACAGGATCATGTTATAATGGAACGCATTCCCAGCGCACAAAGCATTTTATTTATTTTAATAAACATTTTATTTATTTATTTATTTTTTTGTATTCTCATTTTGTTGTCTATTTCGTTTGTGTTTTGGGAGCATGCAATGAAACATTTTTACTGTAGTGTGGTATACTATACTATACTATACTAAACTATACTATATGTATGTGTACGTACTAAAACATTTTCCTCTTTAAATCCAGCAAAAATATTATTTATCATTCAGATAAAATGCACACTATTTTTCATGTATTTTATGTCTGGTAGCAGCCATCCAGCCTCACCATGCATTTGCATTTTTACGTGCTACGCATTATTATCAACATTGAAAATTCATATTAAATATTAAATTATAAAGTTGTTAAATTGTATGCGCGCATACACACATCTACCATCATAAATTCGTGTTATTCTATTAAAGTTCAAAAAATCAATTCTTGTTATCATTTGTTTCGCTGGCTGGGTGGGTGGTAAAAAGATTTATCACATTTTTATTTCACTGTAAATATCTATATACAATTATTCGTTTCGCATTTCGCCTAGCAGCGCGCTAATGCTGTAAAATGTGCATAAAGCCACTTTTGGTTAACTATCAGCTGAAACGCTACGAAATTACTTACTAATTTTCTCTTTAAACTCCCAAATGGTAGCCATAAACTATTTACTGTATTATTGATAAAACAAATACGGCTTTTATTTATTACGCCATCACAACGTTTTTATAACGTAATTTAAATTTTTTTACACACGCTTTAATTTAGATGAATAGCAGTTTGCATAAAACTAGGAAAAAAGTTTGCACTTTTTTATTATATACATACGGATATATTTTAAATGATAAATTCGCTAGAGAAACTTTTTCACCATGGAAACGTGTGTATAAAAAATGTGAAATTTATTACGTAATATTATAATTTTGATGTTGGTTACACATTTATTATTTTTTTATACGCGCACACACGACAAAATTGCTTCGATTAATTTTTTAGCATTAATATTTGAAGGCAAATTGACATGGAATGTATGCGATATGCGATATAAATTCGCATTGATTTGAAAGTGGCTTATTGAAAAATACGTATAATTCTTTGGCGATGCAGTTAATGCACGCGAGACAGGCGTTTTACGCAGAAAAAGCAAAATAAATAGCTGAGAGTTTTGCTGGTTTACAATATTATTCTCTTCTCTTCTGTGAGAGAATTATTAGCGAATTTATTGCCATTTTGACACAGAATACAGCCAACGAATAAATAAATCTACAAGCGCCAAAAATTTATTAGGTTTATGCTTTTTCCAGTTTCTCAATAGAATGCCGGATAAATAATTAGTTAATAATTTATCTGAAATGTTATTTTATTATTTTCATGCTCACATAGACATGAAAGGTTGTTATGAATTGGTAAATATTAAATATGGGTTAAACTTTTCTCATAAGTTAAATTTCAATGATTTATGCCATTATTATTACAGTGGCGAAATTATTCTTCCTGTAATACTTTTATTGATTAAAAATTTGTTTGGCATGTACAACATTTAAGTTGTACAAACGTACATAGAAATTTTGAAACTAAACAGTTTAATATGTGCCATTTGCATCATTACAGCTCTTTCACTTTGTACTTCACATAAGTAATTTTCGGCTGAAATTATTGAGTTGAACTGCATATTTTTCGGAAATGCAAAACATGAACGGCATCATCATTTACCCAGTTTTATGATTTATTAATAATAGTTACATCTATACAGTGTACAAAGTTTCACGTTAAAACTAGTTCTCCCAATGAGCAACAAAACTTGCTTTAATGCTAAATAATTAATTGGCCGGTTATTGAACTTTGCACGAAAAAGCGCTTTCAATACGCTGCACTTGACTAAATCGGCTTAAACAGTCTTAAAAATCTAGTACTTTGTACTACCAATAAAAGATTTTTTGCACATTTTTTCGATATTTTACTAAAAAATGAAAACATGTCAGGTCAAAATAGTACTAATCACTAAACGTGCAACTAGTATTAGGCCAATTGATGTATGGTGGTAATGATGGGCAAGTTGTTACGTCACAGCCGGATAATATAGCAAAGGGTAATGCTATCTCTACTATTTCACTATTTTCCATTCAATATAGTTGTATATGTGTTACTTTCAAAGTAATTTGCTTATTAATAATTATAATAACGTATATACAAACAATAAGCTTTTTGGAATGCTGAAAAGTTTTCATCTATGACCCTGAGACTAAAACTATTACACTGTTAAAATTAATATTATATTTATTTTTCAATTTATATTGATAAGTCATTAAATGTAGGTAAAAATGTGGATTAAATATGGAATAAATTTCGTAGTTTTATTATCGAGTTTTTCGTATTATCAAAATGCTGTAGAATGTTCCAAGACGTGTATAAAAATTATGCAT
>JARJDW010022179.1:0-19218 GCA_030264715.1 Adinopsis sp. GC000173 | reverse complement strand
TGTAATTATATTATTTAAGAAATAGTTTACTTTGAAGGCGACATCATCCATTTGAATGAATGATAAATATTTTGTGTTTTATCGGACAATTCCCGATACTTATTTGACAGAATGTATAACCATAGATATACTTACAAAACGTCATAAAATTGTAGAATAGGTACTTACATTTGATATATTTATATATTAGTATGTTGTTATACATACATTAAATATTAAACTATAATTTAAGCACTAGTTGTCACAGGCAAACATGGTACATGATGGAAAATAGATATCTGCAATTTTACTTTCTAATGTTAACTTTTAATTTTCATCGAACTTATGGATTTGCCATATACACCAGTTTATGATATTTAGATGGAATTTTCCATTTCCTTTAAATTAAGTTACACCTATAAACTAAAAGCTAGAAGCCTATTTTGAGTTATGCTGAAGTGATTGGCATATATGTTTTGGATTCATAAGGAATTGTTTAGTTTCTTAATCCAACAAACACTCGATGGACGCAGAACGGTCGGTTTGACGTCTACATACAAATCGCTTATAAATAAATTTCCAATGTAGATCCATATCACATAAAAATAGATTGTAATTTCATCCAAACACGCGTAACGTTATTGGCATAAATAGTTATAAAATGCGTCTACTTATATGTACATACAATAGATTATTCCGCAAAACATGAATATATATAATATTTAAATGAGTTCTAAATGTAATTTTACGAATTTGGCTTCTGCATTTTTTAAGTTGGGAGTACGTTGTCATTAAATTTTACGTTGATACTCCTACATGTTCTATATTTCAAATATAATTTTTAATTAATGTCTCATTTTACTTTACGTTACTATTCTGTTATATATATTTCCAATATAATTAGAAATTAAAATTAAAATTTGCATAAAATGGTTTGTTCTTGACCTTAAACAATATAATTGTTTTATTTTACGGCATTATTTTTAAATACTTATTGAATTTTTTCGAGTATAATTACCAATATTTTCTGTTATATTTACAGATAATTTAAAAATTCAATGTCAAGATCATTTGCTTGTTTGGTTTTAATATATTTTGTTACTAATTATGCGCAACAACGAATATTTTCTTAGCATTACGTTCAATTTATTATGAACAAAAATCGTGTTTGTTTAGCTGTAGCATTAAATGTAAAATGTAATAAATACGCTAGAAAAAGATGAAATAATTTGTTGCTGGCACCGCTCATAGTCAATTAACTATTTGTTGCCAACTTTCAATGCCACTGTAATTTTTTACCGTCCATTTATTCAATCAATTATCGCATTTAATTCAACAAATTTTGGTATTGTTATAACTACATCTTGTTTTTTTAAAAACATTTGTTGTTTTACAACATCGCTTATACATTTGAATTAATCAATACTTCAATTATGTATTAATCATAATTCGATTTATCGGCTGAATAATTTATAACATAATTAGAAAAGTTTTTAATTTGTATCTACGTTGTATTTTTTAATACAGTTATAGTATTTTTTTCAATTATATGAAATTCATATTGTTGATGGTGCGATAATAATATATAGAATTTTACGTTGATTGTTTTCAAAGAAACGATTTTGCATTGATTGAATTCAATACACTACATTTTCTTGCACGAAACATGCAAGTAATTAGGCGATAAAATATTATAAATAATTCTGCGACTAATTAATGTTGTTATCGTTCAAGAATAACATCGCTATCAGTGCATATTTTTGCTAACATTTAAATATTTTGTTAAAGGTAATAAGCGTAGGAATTTTTAAAATTGCAATCAATGTAATACACTTTTTTGTAATTGTAACTAGATAAATTGTAATGCTATACGCCCAAGAAATTTCTCACAAGCAAGAAATCAGACAGGAAAAGAAAGTAAAACTCGAAGATTGTGTCGAACCTTGAATGCCATTTGAACATAGAAAATGATTTACTTGTTAATTCAAATAAAAATAATTGTTTATTTCAATACGTGCAAGCACGTTTTGACTCAAAAACAATATAATGTGCGAATAATTCTCGAATATAATGCGCTAATTAACGTTCTTTAATATAACTTAATTATATTAATTAAAGCAATCGATAAACTTTCCGTTAATTTATGAACCAAAACATTTTTTTAAAAACTATAAATGGGAGATAATTACTATCGCAATTGTTACTTAAATTAACATTGCATACAATTGAAGCAAGGTCAAAGTTATAAATAAATCATGAATTTGTTTATTAAAACTCAGTTTTTTATATTTATATATGCAACTTCCAATACATAAGTCTGGTGTTGAATAGCTGAACTACATCAACTGCATCCAAAATAGAAAACTGATTTTCTTGGTTTTGGTGACAGTCTGTTCATAGTTGATATATTTTTAACAATTTTATTCCAATAAGTAAATAGTGAAATTTAATTAATTTGCAAACAATGTCGGAAATATCGGCGAGTGAAGCACCTCATATGCAGCAGGTGGACCTAACCACACTAAATATCGCACAATTAACATCGCTTAAGCAGCAGTTAGATCAAGTGAGAAAAAGCTAACCTAAAAAGGCCACATGATTATTACATTTATTTTTATTCGTAGGAATTAACGATGTTCCAAAATTCGTTGCAATCGTTGAAAATGGCACAGACAAAATTCTCCGAGTCGGCGGAATGCGTGGAGAAAATAAAGCCGGCCTCGGAGGGGAAAAGTATATTGGTTCCACTTACTAGTTCGGTATCCTTTCCCACATGAAATTTATAATTCAATTTATTGTATTGATTTTTTAATAACATTTTAGATGTATGTACCAGGAAAATTAGCTGATACTAAAAATGTAATTGTCGATATTGGAACAGGATATTTTGCTCAAAAGGTAGCTGTTTTAATATTTTTGAAAAAATCTGGAATACATTTTGATGCAGTACAATTTAAATATAAACTGGGGATTACTACAAGCTCTATTTATTGGGAATTTATATGTAGGAAATTGTTAAAGCTTGTTTTACTGATTTACTATACAGACATTTACATATACGATACAAAGAAGCTAATTATCAGTTGGGAATACACCACTGTTTAAATTAAAGTGCGTTGCTTATTTGTTTCATCGTTAATTCGTTCTGAGTGAAATACAACTGAACAAGCACCTGCGGTTATTTTTAAACCACAATTTATATTACGAACACAGTAACGAATGGTTTTGTTTTGTATTGCTGTAGAACGAACAATATTTACTCGCATTTCTGCACATAGTGTGTCCATTGCATTGAAAACGAATTTGTTTATTCTTTATTCTGTTTATTGACAACTAATCAGGTTGCGTACAAAGCGTTGTGATAAAATTTGTTATAGACAAAGTTAGCAACCTGTGAACGCAGATAGCTTGAAACGTATTCTATAATTGCAGTCAAGCGGAAGTAGATTTCTAATTAAATTTTATTCATTTCTAGAACATTGATGATGCCAAAGATTATTTCAAACGAAAAGTAACGTTCGTGACGGAACAAATGGAGAAAATTCAGATATTAGGCTTAGAAAAAAGCAAAATTCGTGATGCAGTCGTCGAAGTGATGGAAATCAAATTTCAGCAAATGCAACAACAACAAGCCGCTGCTTAATTATTAATTGAGATTAACAAACATCATTTGTTTTTTTATTGTGCACTAATTTATATACAAAGGATTTCATTTTTTTGTTTCACAGTCTACATTATGGAACATAAATGCATTGTTAAATAAATTCATGCTAATTTTTTGTTTTTTGGACTAAAATTAACATTTTTTTAAGTTGTAACAAATTTACAATTAAACTATAAATTTTTGGTATAACATTTATAATATGTATAAACACTTTATATTATAAAATCAAAAACAGCTATTAAAGATTAATTTAATTCATAATTTATTAAAATAAATAGCGCAGTCTTCTTTCATAATACTAATATAAAATAACAGAAATGCTAACGATATTGTATTATGGTGTGGCTGGTTCGTGCAAAATTTGATTTAATAAATTATTTGGCGTCAGTTGGAACGAGGGACCACAATTTCATGCCATCAATCTTCATATCACCATAAAAATTCCGATCATTCACATTTTCCACATTTCCTGTTGTTATACTTTTGAATTGCCTTTTAAGCTCGATAAATAAAATTAAAATATAGTATTTTAGAGATGTAATTTTTACATAATTAAGTTCTTTTATAATTATTGCCAATTCGTTTCGCGAAAAAATAGGACGTCATTTACTCATTTTTACATTTCAATTTTTTTCTTTTGTTTTGATGAGCGTCGGATTTACACATAACCTAAACTAACTAAAGTTTAGATAAAATTCGAAGAAGTTGTTTGCTGGTGAACTTCATTTTCTACATAAATAATAATCTTTCTATTGCTTGGGGTCTTGCATTTGATACAGTTTCACATTAAAAAAATAGTGATGAGTTTTATTTAAGAAGAATGGTAAAAATGGGCCATTATATTTATTATATGTAAGTACGACAATTTTCATTATGCTGATACTGGTAATTGGTACTGAATTAAGCCTTTAGCGCTAAACCAAATAAAAATCTTTGCTATATTAGAGGGCGATTAAATTAGTGGCCTGAAATATTAAGACAATCTTTATATTTTCAAATTTGAATAAAACCTTTATGCTTTTTAAATACTATCATATCAAGCTGCCCTTAGCACCCTTCGCACGTTCATAATACAACATTTTGAGGAAGTTGTTCTCGAAATTTTCTAAAGTTTTATTTCTATTTGAAAAATAAAAAAATACGTGTCATAAACGTTTGTTTTATTTGTCGATCGCTCAATTCACTCACTACATTTAAGTGTATTAAATAAAATGGCTCAGATTCACCTTCATTGATTTTTCTTTCTTTGTAAATTTCTATTAAGTGGTACCAAAGTTAATAGCCTTATATACCTCAATGTCACAATAACTTAATAAATTTTAATTCATTACAAGCTTAAAAGTCTTAGTTTATGGTCCATATTCTCGCTAAATTCTGCACTGATGATCACGAAATTATTCTTCCTGGAACTGATATACTATAATCGGTCGATGACGTGACGAAGCAAGTAATAAAATAAGTAAACAAGGTGACGAATTTCAAAACTTAGATGTTAAATTATGCACAAGTTTAATTAAAACACTTAGGTACATTAGTTTTTATGCCTGTTTCTAGTTTGTTAGTTGTTTTTTAATAAGTTCCAAGAAACTGCTTGCTGTAGTTTATAAACTGTTTAATAACACGTTTTGCCCAAAATTCGCACTGAATACATTACCATTTTCTTGTAAAATTAAAAAAAAATAATGTTATTGCACCCAATAAAAAGGGTCTCAAATTATAATGAAGATAAAAGAAAAAGTAATCAGCGCTTCTTATAATTGCACGCTTTGTTCTCATTTGCGGGCGTAATAACTGTTTTTGTGGGATCTTAGTGATAATTTAGCATCTCGGCAATGTTCGCAACTAATATTAGTAAATTATCCGAGGCAATGCAAAGTTTCGGTTGTCGGTGGTGGTGAAATTGTGGCACCTCGCAAATGAAATCGTATAGCCACGAATTGAATAAGTCTAAAATTGGATAAGAAACAGTCTTAATTATGATTGCATCTAAACAATTGCGTTAAATTAATATAATACAGGGTTATTCACAACAACACAAATCTAATGTTATTTACATAATTTGTTTATACATTTAATCTTATTTACATTGAATTGCCCTGTAGGTAAAATATAAAATTATTCATTATCAAGATCAAGAAAATTGGTCATTTTTATTGGAAAAGAAGAGTCATCTAATTTAATCTTATCGAAATGACGTTGTAAGATTACAATTAGAATCGTAATATTAATCTATTTAATTACATTTAATAGGGAAGTTTTTATTTGGTTTATGCTCAGAACATCAAATTTGATGAAGCGATTATTTTTTATGGATAATGTTACACGAACACATAATATTGTCACATCGTTAAACGAATATTTATTTATAACATTTAAACATTGAATCTCCTCTTTCTTGTAGTTATTTATATGGATGAGAAACTTCCCTATTAGTAAACTTTCGCTAATCGAAAAACTAAGCGTGAAAATAGAATTTGATTTGTCATTAGTTTTATTTTTTATTATTTACTCATTGATGATATGACTCTTAAAACAATTGTCGAAACGAAATCAATTCGGCTGCGTGCCGGCTCGCATGCGGAGCGGAGCGGTTGTGTTGTGCATCAATCAAGAAAGAGTTTGACGAGGGCGCGTTGATGAAATGATACTTAATGTATAGCGCTCGAACGTAGGTGGAAGCCGCCGCGCGGTGGCTTTGAGAGTAACGTTGTAATCCGAGATACACATTACGTTAATCAAATGTTGATCGTAAAAAGCTTTTTTTTCTTCCTCTCTGAGAAAGTGTGCGCGCCGCCGATGGATGATAACATCAAAAACTCGGCACATACCGCAATAAAACGTAAAGTTGTTAGTCGAATCCGATGAAAAATCTCTTATAGAAAGTTATTATTTGCTCAGAGGGGGGCTTAGGCAATAAAGCAGGACTTAATGAGTGACATCATAGTTGATTTACGTAAAAAATCGCAATAAAACTGCTAGTAAAAATACCACCGATCCAAACGTATCTGTAACAGATTGAGTTTAATATTAGTGGAAATGCAAATCGAATGCGTCAATTAGTTACCTTTTAATCGAGCATCGGCGACGGGTGAGTCTGCTTTCGCCGTATAAGTTTCAATTTCATCTAAAAATTGATAAGTGGCATTAAAGCCCGTCCCATCCAAACGATCGTTCGAACGAAATGTTACACGAAAGAACTTCCTATCCGATTCAATATCAAATTCCTTTAATTGTCCGCAATGTCGAGCATATTTACGATCTCTCGCCATAAAATTGGAGAATTCGACGTAATCACTCGCCGATATTGCCTCGCATCTGCAATAAATTATAATGTGATGATTACGTTTATCACTAATCGTTGCCAGATTTATGAAATGGGATTTGTTCTGAAACAGTTACAGTCACGTTTGTATATCTAATAAAATACAAACACTGCATAAAAGTAAATTTATTGAAATTCGCATTGTTTGTTGTAAATTTTCACGCCTGGCCGAAATTTTTCCACAAAGCACGCTTGTTTTCTACGCAACCCCACATTAGGTCAGCAGATTTTTTCTAATTTGTCGTAAAAAGGGGCTGGATTCCCCCTTTTTTACACAAAATGTTTAATTTAGCACCATTCACATGATTAACAAAGAAAACCTTAAATTAAAGAAACAAAAAACGTTACTAAATACACAACAAGGACTTCTATATAAAGATTTTGTGTTACTAAATTTTATTTTAGAAGCTTTTTACGTTTTAATTATTGTTAAAATTTGGGTTTATTAAGTTTGCAATAATGTATCGCTTAGAATAGCTGAAAAATAATCTATTTTTATATAAAATGTGCCATTTAACGCGATAAATGACGGAAAATGATAACGAAGATAACTAAAAGTAAATGATAGTAAAGAAGTGATTATTGCTTTGAAGTAACTAAAAATGCAATAAAATTAAAATTTTTAAATTGAGCGTTATTGCAATTTTATTTTAGAATTTATTTTCTAAAAAAAACTAAATGAAAGAAAATTAAGATTACAGTAAAAAATATCTATTTTAAATTGACCGATAACCATATTTCATTTGATTGTTTTTAAAATCATAGAAAATATGTAAATATTAAAAGTTTTTAAAATCATAGAAAATATGCTTGTAATATGTTGTGATAACTAGAGCATGAAATTTTTTTAATTTTTACAAAAAATGTTTAAAATAACACATATGCACACAAATTAACATGTAAAATGTTAAATGAAAATAAAAAATACGATTGTATTTTGCTTCGAACTACTTAGAAATAGAGGAATGTCAAAAATTTCGAGCTTTAGGTTTTTATATTCAATTTAATTCCCATCAAAACCTGTAAACGATAGCATATAGAACACTATAAAAAATTAACTACTTCTAAGGCACAATTGCTTCGTATAATTTTAAAATGCAATATAAGGTACTTTCAACGTTTAATAAATTAAGTAAATAATAATTTGGTGACTATGTGTAAGTATTTCATGAACTCAACATACCTGCAAATTGTAATCACATTGAAGAGATTATATTGCTAGTTATTGATAACGATAAATCACAATGTGATCACCATCAAAGGCTTCGTAGAAATTTTAAAATTAAAATATTAATTATACGTTTCTGCTGTATGAACATATGTATCAATCATATAATATTTATTCTAAACAAATACAAGCTTTGTTTGGATATATTTATTGTGATGTAAATAAAAAATCGACGCCATTAATATATAGCTGAACTTTTTGATACAAATACACTATTCAAAAATTAAAAAGAATGTGGTTTGTAACTATTTAATAATAATAATGATCAATTTAGCAATATAATTATTTTCAGACTTAAAATTGTGTTTTAGTTGAAACCTAACTTGCCTTTTTAAATCATTGAAAATTGTGTTGCTTCGGTATATTTATTATTATCTAGCCATAGAATGGAAAGTTCTTAACCACGCTTTGATATAATCACACTATTCAAATATGAAAAAATATGCGACTTATCAATATTTAATAATAATTATCATATTTAGCAAAATATCTATTTTGTTAGACTGTTGCCAGAGTTAAAATGATATTTTAGTTGCTTCGGCATATTTATTATTATCTAGATAAAAAAATTGACACAAATAATATCTAGTCATAAAATGAAAGGTTTCTACAGACGCTTTTTTGATATAATTACACTAGTCAATCATTATTAGCAAAATTCATAGTTTCAGATTGTTTTTAGACTTAAAATTGATTTTTACTTTATGATGCACCTAACGTGTATTTTTAAATTATAGAAAATTGAGCCTCGTTTGTGCATATTAGGAATTTACAGCGTAGGTAGATGCTAGTGTAATAGCGTTTATTTCCTCTAAATATAAGATAACGGTGTAGGTGTATCCATGTTTAATCGATATCTTTAGCAATATGAATAGTTACTATTTTCTTGTAGTCACTTCAATTTTTCACCGCTTTTACCACGGAAAATACTAACAATGTTGCAATAATGGTCTGTTGTGTGTAGCAACTTCTTAACGAGACATTGTGCTTTTTGACAGTTAGTTAATAATTTAGTACAATAAATTTTAGAGTATATCGAGTGTGGAGTGCTTGGTGGAGCTTTTATGAGAATGAAGTACAACTTGGCGTTGAGTTGGAAAGAAAATGAAGCCACTGCTGGCATTGCATGTAATCTTATCGATTAAACATCTATCAGAGATTTGCACATGGAGTAGTTAGGTATAAGTGATGATATTGTATCAAGTGTTGTTTAATAACTTACGGTAGTACGCCCTCCACATCGAAGTAGTTAAAGTGCAGATGGACCTTCTCCTTTTGGTTGCCGTGAAAGAAGTAGTGGCATTCGGTGTCGCGCGGATAAAATCCCGGATAGTTCGGACTATGAAAATATCCATTTCGACTAATATTACTATTAAAGACAAAGGCACATGGGTAATCGGGGAGCTGTGATCCGCTCCGAATTCCAAAATCTATTAAATAGGCAAAAAAAATAATATAGTAAAAAACAGTTCAATCGGAAATAATCCGTATAAAATATTCTAACTTTCAGTGAAGCTAAACGAAGCTTTAAATCCTCTCGAATAGCGCGATGCAAATAAACTTTGAAATTCTAATTTGAGTCTAGGCCCATTCGACATTACAGGTTTCGGTAGAGTGTTACCGCAAAAACTGTCAATCTTCTCCATTCTGCCGTCGATGTGTACAAAGGCCATTAACGCATCGTGATTGTCGCATCTGAAACAATGCGAACTATATAAATCTTATACCTGCGAAATGGTGACGCAAAATACCGATGCACAACAAACAGTAAAAAAACGCATGTTCATCGATAGATAATTAATTCGTTGTGTAAGAACATCCGCCACACCAAAATCCATTCGAGCACGACGTGCTATTAACGTCAATTAAGCGCCTCGATTCAATTAATCAGATAATAGACACTCTTTCAGATGGTGCAAATTATCATCTTGCAAGACGACGGCAAGGGCATGTTGCTTTCATGCAATCTAACAAAAGCCACTTTATCAAGCGTCAATTTTACGCATTTTCATCGCGTTGTTTATTTAAATCTACGTATAACTGTTTTATTTTTCTACTTTCGTGTGTTTTTAATAATTTTGTTCAATTAATCAGATAATAGATACTCTTTCAGAGAGTGCAAATAATCATCTTGCAAGATAGCGGCAAGGGCATGTTGCTTTCATGCAATCTAACAAAAGCTACTTTTTCAAGTATCAACTTTACGCATTTTCATCGAGTTATTTATTTAAATCTACGTATAACTGTTTTGTTTTTCTACTTTCGTATGTTTAATAATTTTGTGCGCCCTCCAGCTTGACTTGTACATTATTTAAATTGAAATCTCGCAAGACAAACAAAGTGGACATGCTGCCTTCACACAATTTAATAAATTTCATTCGATGCAAAATGCAAAATTTCGCATTCTGAAGCAATCTCATTACAGTTTTTGTTTCGTTGTCTCCATCAAGTGACTTTGTTGTTGCTGAGTGGTGGATATCACAATCCACGCCGCTTCCATTCATGCACTATTGCATTCAAGTTATTTATTTGAATGCAAAGTGCATATGTGAATGGTGATACCCGTTATTTTGTTAACCGGCCGGATGATTGTGCGAATTTGCATGCTGTATTCAAGTTTTAGCCACTCTTGTGCGATGATAAGATAATAATTTGTGTAGGTGGCTTTAAATACTAACAAAACCAATTTTGAAACGTAAACATTTTTTCAAATTTTTAGATAATATCAGAGGCTCGTACATAGGTAATTTATGATTTTCCTTGTTTTTATAAAAATCCTTTGGTTTTTGTAAAATTTTTATGAAAATTATTTTGTTGTAACGCAATGTTAATTTTTTTTGCATTTAAATATTGTAATCCAACTTTTTGTACTAATATCCACAATTTAGCAGTGTTTACAAAATTACTAATATTATGTTTTTATAAACTTTCTTGAAGAAATTAGTTTCGCAGTTTTTTTTAAATTTTTGCAAAATTATGATGTACTCAAAAAAGGAATGATTTAATTTATTCTTTTCATTTATTAATGTAACTCAGCAAAGATAAATGAAAATAGGCACAAAATGCATGAAGGGGTAATGGTGAAACTACTAGGGTAATTGCATTCTAACCAATAAAATAGGTAAAGAAACTATTTACAAAACTATCATTTTGTACATAATAATTACATTTATAATATTATCTATCAGGAATGTCCTGCGAACTGCATTCCACATGGCCCCATCCTCAACATAATACACATCGCAACCATAATTTGTTGTCTCTTCCAAATTCATGTTAGCATGTTAAGCTACGAGCGTCATTACCCCATTGTACAAATTTTATTTCAAGTACATGCGAAGTGCAATCTTAAATATTTATCAATGAATAGCAGAATTTGTTTTTGTTTATTATTATCAGTTCCAGGAATAATTATTATCTATAAAGATAACTTTGCTGTAATTTTTATGCGCACTTCAGTAATAACAGAAAATTCGAAAACATATGTTTAAGTAAGGGTTGCTCATTTATTTATTGAAGAATTGTCGCAACTTTGCATTATGTTAGCTTACATAATGTTTGCAAAGTACTGCAGGGTTTTTCTGGCTTTTACACTTAATAATTTTTTCTCTATTTAAAATATCCTGCATTTTCTTTACTTTATGCTAAATTAGATACATTTCCCTGGGCAATGAGCTTAATAAAGGTTTATTTTTTTACCCCACACAGCATAATAGTCCTTGTGGCAGAATGTAATAATAATAGCCAAGCTAATGCCAGGCAAAACAGGGATAATATTAGTTAATAAGGCCAATAGGCCAGCCGTAACTATTTTAATGCTACAAATACTTTGTATTTTGTATGTGTTTATTAATTTCTTATCAAAGTAGATACATAATAAACAGGGTGTTGCATCATCCTTCGATTTTGAAAACAACTAGCTAAAAAATAAACACTCGCTAATAGGAAATATAGAGTTCATAACGCGTGGTTGGATTTACAAAATATTTTATTCAATTAAAATGGAAAATAACAAGCGCTTTATGGGTTTACTAATAGCGGAATACAGTTTAAAATCGTTTCAAAAATAAAATAAAATTATAAAAAATGATATCGAAACATATGTATAATTTAATTTTGGTTTAAACAAATTTAAAATGTACTGGACTGCATCTATATATCTGTTATGTGTTTGTTGTTTTCCAGTTCGATTAAAGCATGGTTTACCAAGAGGAAGCAATCAAGTTTTTTGAATGTTCTTCAATTAGTTTATGTGTATTTCAATGTTTGCAACATCATTAGTTCGAAATGGCGTCAAAATTGCTATAAATTTGCATTTTCGAAAAGGATTCCATCACAGAGACCTTAAATTCTTTTCAAGTTCAGCTTATTTTTTCCGCTTTAATTTGAAATAGTGCACAATTTAAAATTATTCTCCTTAATCAAAAGTACATTTAACAAACTTTTGAAATAAGCGTAGTCCTTTGAAGGAATTATTTTTGTCGTGATAGTGATGATAACGTAACAGAAAATATTTTTTAAATGAATTAATATAATATTGCACTTAGTTGAGAGTTTTTTTAACCATTTCAACAACTAATTTTGTGGTAACAAAGCGGTAGCTAGCTCTTTTTGTTTATAAACTAAAACGTACTTTTAGGATTAACTTCGTTTTTTAATTTAGAAGAGTGATAAATTTCACGGCTAGAATTTAATTTCTTACATGATCCAAGCCGAATTTTCGGTTTTTTTAGAAGGATGAGGACAAAATGAACAATTGCCATTAAAATATAAGTTTACCTTCAAAAGTGCTTGAAGGAAACATTTAACATGAAATTGGGCCATCATTGGAACCCTTGTCGAAAATAACCTTTAGGGTATATATTTTTGCTTAGATAATTATTGCTAAAAACTAATTGAGTACGTTACTTATTGGAATACTTTCCTATGTTATTTTAAATCAAAATATAAACGAAAAAAAAATTGAATTTAAACTTTTCATTCGCTTACAATTCCAACAAAATGTTTTTTTAATAGATGACGCATATAATTAAATCGAATGTAAATATTTGTTCAATGTACGATACAATTACCCAACATGTTTTTAGTTGACAGTTTAATTATGATTTATTTACTGCGAATTACTTTTTTTGCCGTTTGCCCCTTTTGTCTACAAGATAGAACAGTTACACGTTTAATATTTTTACAAACGCTTCCAAATCGATATATTGGCTTGATTCGAATTGAGATGTTATAAGAACATGTTGCTCGTCGACAATTTAACGATATTTTTACTTATCGAACGGGAAAATTTGGTATGAAGACGCATGGATTTTTAAGTACATATATACAAAAGCCAAATATTTCATTTCCGCGCGCTGAGATCTCATCGCGCGTTTTGTTTCTGGGAGAAAATTAAACGACTTTTTGCGTTAGTATAGTATGTTTTTATCAAGCGCAAGATTTATTCGCGCAACGACGGCCCTAATAGCCTTTTAAAAAACAACTAAATAAATCCAATTATTATTGTTTCGTCTTGTTTACCCGTTGCAGGCAATATTTATTCACCCTTTTAAATTGAAATTTTCGCTGTAAAAGAATTGAGATGCTACTTTCGACAAGCTGACTTTATTTTTTATTAAAGTGTTTTAATCGAAATGTAGTGTTTTCATTTCATATTTAATTTGCCTGAAAACCTTTACTTAAATGTAATTATGTGATCATTGAAACGCAAGTAGAGCACGTATAGTTTTTTGGTGGAATTATTTTCGTTGTGACAGTGAATTAACGTTAAAGAAAATATTTTTTTAATGAATTAATGTAATATTATTTATAATGCACCTTGTTGAGAGTCAATTATCCCGTTTTTCACTGTTACTACTATTAATTTAGTTAACATTTGCTCTTTTTTGCTGGAAAGAATTGAAATGTTACTTTCGATAAGCTAACATTATTTTTTGTTAAAGCGTTTTCATTTCATATTTAATTTGGTCGAAAGGGCAAAATAGCTAAAATCCATACATTATTGTTTTGTTCGGTGTTTTTGTCGTTGCACTTTCGAATGCGCTGTAAGCTCAACGATGTTTTTGCGATCGAACTGAAAAGTTTATTTAAAAGCAAAGTATTTCCTAAAAACCTATTTAAAAAACGATTAAATAAATCCATTTATTATTGTCTCGTTCGTGTTTTTCGAGTTCAACAGCAGCCAGCACACGCGCTCGATTATTAATTGCTACTCACTCTTTCGAATCGACATTCGGATGAAACAAATTGAAATCTTGGAAGACGATCTGGACACGTTCCTTTCCTCTACCTTGAAATTCATAGCGGCACGTCGTACGTGATGGATATGGCGATGGGTAATTTGGGCTGGCGATCGTACCATTTTTCGATACGTCGCTGTTGTAGACGGCATCACAGCTCGACCCTAAAAAACAAGGCGCATTAAAGAAATTACAAATTACAACTTAAGCGTTTTCATTTCGTTAAATTTACGAGCGTAATTTTTTATGCGCCACCTAAAAGCTCCAGCTAGAAGAAAAAAAAACTAGCCGGAAACGTAACGTAGCGTTCAAGTACAAAAAATCATACTCGTTTTAGTTTTTCACCATTTTTTTAATTGAATAATTTAGCAAAAATGGGCAAAATTAGCAAGCGAGCAAGCAAATTTTAATTTTCTTCCACATTGATTTGCTCAGCTGTACGCCATTAAGAAAGGGCTCTTCGTGTTTTTTTCTTCTAAACCGGCATTTGTTATATTATCATCTTAACGTGGATTTGTTTTTTTCTGCTCCACAATGCTCGTAATGCTGTATGTATTTTTCAGCTGTGACTTCTCGTAACATTATTAACAATAGGACGATCAATGAAATAAAATTTATTGTGTTTTATTAGAAAACAATATTACTTATTGTTAAAACAACTTAAATTCGCAATAATTTTTTTAACAACAAATAATTCTTCAAATAACTACTTGTCTAGTAAATTAATTAATAGTAATAAATTAATAATCCAATAATTTTGCGTATCACAAAACAAAGTAATCAAGTAAATAACTACTTATTCAGTCAACTCATTTACTGCCATTTTTCTGTAAGTTGGTATTGAATTTGTATGCTTTTTGTGTTATTATTTATTGACACAGAAAATTTTCTAAGCTAGAAAATGTATCCAGTAAATAACATGTCTGATTTAATAGTTCTATATTTATTTGACTTTTGTGATACAAAAATCTACCAAATAAAATATATTATTGAACTTGTATAGTAAATAATTTATTTGTCTTTTATAATACTGATCCTTTCAATTCAAATTAAAAGAAAATAAATGTGCATTTTTAATAAAAAACCTATATATGGATGGGTTAACACCCTTTTAATATCGTAAATACTTTTATTGATTTTGTTAATTACATTTTAAAGCCTTTCATATTACAATATGCAATTTTAATATAAATATATTAATATCGATTAAATCTTCGAAATCAACATAGCAAATCAAATTCTACCTTTTTTTAAAAATTAGGATGGCTATTCACAAGTTTTGCTTATTGCTCTTAACTTAACATTTGAGTTGTAGCTCCATTCAGTTAGAACAATATGTTATGATTATTCTAAGTTAAATTAGATTTAATCTAAACTGTCGGACGTAAACAAAATCTCCGTCATGGCTAGTTAGGCAGCACCAATGAAGGTAATTCTAGCTAGAAGTTTAACACAGTCTTTTAAAAAATACTATTCAATGTTTATATGAATTTAAATTCTATACCAACAGTAGATATATTTAAAAGAATTTAATTAATGTTCTTGTAATAAAACTCTTCTATTTTTTATTTACTAATTTTGACAATTTTGTTTCATTGCATCTGAATTTAAATGGAAATATGCTTTCTCGTTCGTAATTAATAAATGAAATAGTTTTAATAATTTTTCTTTTAGTTAATAATCTTATTACTTATTACTTCATTAACGGCACAACATGCAGTACAACGTTATTCAAAGCAAAAAATGTATAAAAAAAATATTTTAAGCAATCTAAATACACTGTAGAAGGGGACACAATTGAATAATAATTTTTATTTGCAATACACCATTTTTTTAGTACTTGACCACAAACATAATAATTACACCCTACAAAACTTATGATTTTTTAAAATCATTAGTGCACCATTAATTTCCATAAAATTTTAAATAATATATGTTTTTATTCGAACATTTTTGTTAGAAATTTAATTCAGCATTATTATTATTAATAAAAGATATTATATTTATAAATATTATATCTCGGTAAATACATATCTCGAAATAATTACGATTTTCTCGTAAACTAATATTTATCTGTGACAACAATAAATAAACGTTATTGTGCGACATAAAATAAATATTATTACGGACTGGGTCAAGTAATAAATGAAAGCGTTGAAATTAAGTTAGTAAGCTCTCAAACGGAACCTATATAGTAACAAACTAAATTCTATATTTCATTAATTTTCATTACGTTGTCACTTTCATTACCATTTTGATTAAAGTTTTCAGAAAATTCATAAGTTTCTTTAACGCAACTTGACTTTTTTTTTCTAGTTTGAATAACAATGGTGTATTATTTACTATATTGCTTTGCTAGCTTTAACCAGAGCTAGATTAAAATCAAATAATTTAAATAATATCTACCTATATATTTTGTTTTCTAAAAGTCATAACTTTTCATATTTAACTTATTTACTTTTCAGCATTTGTTTAATTTGTCAACAATTTTGTGTATGGCAAAAATTTATTCCACAAATTCAAAACAGTTATTTACATTTGGTTTTGTTGAAAATATTATTTTTTTTCGCATAACTCATTAAAGTTGGCTTAAATGATATATATTCGCTTGAGATATGAAAATTAAATTATGTTTTTGAATTGAATTATATTTCTGCTGCATTTCTTTTAAGTATATAATCTGAAATATATTCTTAGAAATGCAATTTTCTTTCATCGCGTTTTTTTTCATCAATAATGATTTAAAAATAAATTATTTGCGAATAAAATATAAAGCTTATTGTAAGGTAAGTGTTCGTCATATATTATATTATTCATGAGTTATATAGATATTTTATTTTTAACGCATATTATGCTTTGGTTACTAAAATTGAAGACGCAAAGTTCTAAACAAGAATCTTTTGGGTGTAGGAAAAAGGGTTAGTTGTACATATAAAGACAAAAAGGTAGATACATTTAGTTTTGTTGAAAATATGCAAAAGAATTTTATGTCTAATTTACACGATGAATTTTATTATATTAATTTAGTAGTAAATAAATAGAGAATTAATTAGGAAAAAAATCAGAATTGTATTTATTTTTGGTCAAACCACCGTCATTTCTATTTAAAATATATATTCTCGCAATTTGCAATACACCTTGCATAGTATTTAGCATTCGGCGCTAATATTATATAAATGAATATTATCTACTAGATAACTTTTTAATTTTTAAAACACTATTCTTTAATTACTTACCAAAATTAATTTTTAAACAAAAATCATAAATTGTTAACTCTTGTTTTAACCTCGATGAAATTAAAACAAATTATTAATATAAGCGGCATCATTTGTTAGAAATAATCATTATTACTTATCGTCGGGTCAAAATTTAAACGAGCAGCTTGCTTGTAATTAAATTAGTTAAATTACTAAGCTTCCGAACGGCATCCAAGAAATTAAATTCAATAATCTGCTGTTTTGCCTCGCTCTGTACATTTATTGTAGTAGTATTAAAATTCATTAAATGAGTATTTAATTGTACATTTACGCCTCGCAATCTTCTCATTCTCATTCGCAATCCAACATGTATGATAATTTTTATTGTTTCGGCCGTGTAGAATGATTTTGAAAAGCAAAACAACGTTAATTAACAAATATATTGTATACGCTTCCATTATACATGTATACGCCGTAATAATTACATTCCATGATTTCCCTTTTGGAATTTAGTTGTTTTTAACTCATATATGATAAAATATCACACAACCCACATAATCAAGCATAGTTTGCCAGCGAATAAATGTATAACGCTACAAATAAAAATATTGATTGAAAAATCGTGTCGTGCTTAACCGACGCTCTACACCTATTATCTAATTCATATTCCAATCGCATTATCAATTAAAAACCAATTACTAACCAGATTATATGATCTTATATCGAATTAATATGGATATTCGATTATTAATTAATCATTCTTTTAGCGGCGTTGAATTTTAACACACATATACATACACTCGAACTCACACATATCCAACTTCGTGCACGATTGTGCGAAAAATCAGCGATTTACGCGACGGAAATCTGTTCATAGAATTGATCCTATAAGATTACCGACTGATCTCCGATGTCTCACTTAGCATTTGTAAATAATTTATAAAGCTGAAAAAGTTGCGACAAAGTGTATGTCAGATTATTAAATTATATAAATACGTTTCCATGTTGTTTTATTAATTTTTTTACTTTTAAAGAAACGCCGATTCATACAAACGCGCACGTTTCTTTATTAGATTATTGCTCGTAAATTTTCGCCATATTTTTTTTTTTATTAAAAATACTTAATTTTATTATGGGTGTGAAATGTGTTATTGACAGTCAGTTTTGCATTGCTTTAACCGTATTTACGTTTGAGTTTCTATACATAAATGTTGCTAAAATTTTGTTATATTAGTTTGAATCTAATCAATAAACTATCTAATTTAACATGATTTTGGATTATTGCATTGTATGGTTAATTTGAAATTAATTAACTATTATACTAAAATTGTTTTTAATTTCAATAGATTTGTTAATCGCTATGTATAAATATATAATTAAACAGATAATTTCGCAGCAATAACATTGGTTTGTAACAAGTTTTTTCCAACCAAACTATGTATATACGTATGATAATTTTGATGCACTATAATATTTGCGTTTCATTTTGTGGTAACACGTATAGATTTCACAATATTATAGAAGTAGTTTTTAAGTTATTCACATAGAATTATTTTTCTTTAGTTTTTGTATTCACTTTCATGAAG
>JARJDW010022176.1:0-21865 GCA_030264715.1 Adinopsis sp. GC000173 | reverse complement strand
AAAGAGCATTCTGTGAAGAAGCGAATTCTTTGCTTTAATTGTGGAAAAACGGGACACATAGCAGCAATTTGTGAGTACAAGCAAGCTGGTCCCAAATGTTTCAAATGCAAGACGTTTGGCACAAAGCAACCGAGTGCACAAAAAACATACCAATGCAGACAATTTATATGCAGGAACAGCAGTACAACAAAGAAATAATGGTGGAAGATCAAAATTGTAGCGCATTGATAGACACGGGTAGTAGAGTTAATGTACTTAGTCCAACAATGTATAAATACAGTAATTGTGGATGGTGGATGGGCGAAGCGATCGTACGGGCACAATTTTTCATCGCTTTCGGGTGTTGCCTGCATTATTGGTAGAGAAACAGGCAAGTTACTTTACCTAGGTGTGCTCAATAAATTTTGTTACATATGCACTGTAGCTAAAAATGCTTTGCATACATGTTACAAAAATTATAATGGGCCATCTTCAGGAATGGAATCAAAGATTATTGTCGACGGATTCAATAGGAGCGAAAAGGATTTTGGTNAAAGATGTCTGCTGCAATGAAACAAAAATGAATGAAAACGGTTTGTTATTGCAGAATTCAGATCTTTGGGTGGAAATAAATAATTATATTATAAATAGAATAATTTCCAAAGCTGATAGGCTTCTGCATAACACAACAACAAACGCGGCAGAAAAATATATGTCAGTTGTCGCCAAATTTATTGGTGGCAAAAGAACAAATTTAGTTCAAAAAAAATTGGATAATATTCGTTGCATTGGAGCAGGCCTATCTTATAACATGGGCTATTGATTTCATTCTCTTCACAATAAAAATATTATTTTATAAAAATTTATCAAAAAAAGAAAAAAGCAATTTAGTTAAAAAAAAATGGTAGCCAAAGAAATAAATCTGAAACTGATAAAATAGAGTTTGAATATAGTGAGAACGCTGCCGAACCTGATGTTACGCCAAACATTCTTGAAGAAAACAAAATTAAAATATTTAGAAAATTATCAGAAATTGATATAAAAGAAATTGAAAGTAAAACTGTAGAACAAAGAAATTCTTTATTTTGGCACGATCTAAGAAAAAACCGATTAACTTCAAGCATGTTTGGCAAAATTTGTAAGCTGCGAAAAGGTGATCCCACGAATTTAGTTAAAGAGTTGTTCTATAGAGATTTTTCTGCAACAACAACCGCCATGTACGGAATTGATAATTAGTCAGTTGTAATTAGCAAATTTATGAATGGAACAAAATTATCTGTGACAAAATGCGGAATATTTATTTGTGAGAAACACCCATACCTGGGGGCTAGTCCAGATGGGTTAATTGAAGGTAATGCGCTTGTAGAAGTTAAATGTTTATATAAAATAAAAAATAAAAAAATCAAAAACGCAATAGGGACAACCGATTTATGTGTCAAGTTGGTCAATGATACACTAGAACTAAAGGACACACATAATTATTATTATCAAATACAGGGTCAATTATTTGTCACTAAAAAAGTATATTATTTTTTAATTTTATATACAGATATAGATTTAGAATATATTAAAATAGGAAAAGGTGAAAAGTTTTGTAAAACAATGTTGGAAAAACTGTCCACTTTTTGGGAAAATATAGCATTACCGGAACTGGCAGATCCACGAGTTCCTAGGGGAATGCCAGTAAGGTATTAATTGAAAAAAATGTGTTTTATTTTTACCATCGCCACAACATTAAGCGTTGCAACTGGAACTTCAAATTTTTACCTAGTTTTTATGACGGTCTTCGGCAAATAACTTAGCATTGTTGGGCTTCTATTATTTGATATGGCATTAAGTAAGTTTGGTTGCCTAATATATTTTGCTAAATATATTTTTTACATGCAGCGTTCATAGCGGCAGTTACTACAAGCTATTTACTGTACCCCCAGCCTTAAAACACAGTTAGATGAAAATGAACTGCAGATCAACCTACTGAGTAACTCCGTTGACATGGATGTAAGTAATGAATTTGATCAGATCGTTAAAGAAACACAAAGACCATCACTATTATACTTACATCAAACTAATGATAATTCACCTTCTCCGGTTGCATCTGACACTACAACGAATATAATGAACATACATACAGGTAATTTACGACAAATGAAAGTGCCAAGATTTACGGGAAAATACGAAGAATGGTCCAGTTACGGAGATTCCTTCTTATCCATGGTCGGCGACAGAACAACGCAGTCAAATGTGGATAAATTTAACTATTTAAAATCAACATTAGCATTAGCTTAGTGACAGATGCCAATTACGCTTAGCTTGGAAAATATTAAAGGAGAAATACAATACAATAAGAGAATCATTATGCAAGGACATGTTGCCGCAATATTCAATCTACCTTCATGCAAGGATAAACACGGATCATTATCAATGTTGGCTGCAGGGGCAATTGAAAATGTCAACGCTTTACAAGGACTAGGATTGGACACAACAACTTGGGATCTATTGCTTATCCACATATTAACGTCAAAACTAGACGTGGTGACACTCGACGAATGGGAAGATTCTATAATGGGGAGTGAACTACCAACATACAGCAAACTGATCAAATTCATAGAACATAAAGGACGTCCCAACAGATACACAACTAAACAAGTACCAAGTAAGCAATCTTTTTCTTACAACCCAAAACAACCTACTACATATGGATGTAGACAAAATTCTCAACCGTATAATTATGTACGAACACACTATGCATCGAGATCTACTGATTCTTGCACATTTTGCAAGGATGCACATTTGAATTATCGTTGCGGCCAATTTAAAGATTTAACAAGGGATTGTTATTCGCAAGATTGTTTTCAATGCAACAAACGTCACCATTCAATGCTTCATATAAACCAACCTGAACAACCTTCAATCGATCAATAAAATTCTACTACTTCATTGATGACGAACATTGGTCAAAATAAGTCAAGTATTAGTGACGTTATATTATCTACAGCAATGTGTATGGTGGAGGAAAAACACAACAATTTATTCAGCTACCGAGTCCTACTCGACTCAGGCTCCCAAGCTAACTTAAAACGTATTTTCAAATAACAAATGATTCAAACAAACTATTAAGCGTTACGTACTTGAAAGCATGACTGGAAACCTACCGAAAGTTTCTCTTTCGCGAAGTGACTTTAAAATTCCAGCTATTATAACGCTTGCTGATAAAACAATTAATATTTCGGGAGAAATTGATCTACTAATTGGTTCCGAACAGTTTTTTTGACTTATTTTTTGACTGATTGGCTAAATCAAACTTGGACATAATCTGCCAACAATAAGAAAAACAAAACTCGCTTGGATAGTATCTGGTAAATATAATTCTATCATGATTTACAAGCTCACGCTTAATCAATTAGAACAGCTTACTGAGGAACATTACAACAACAACTTTCGAAGACATTACGCCTACCATTTTCCGACAACTATACACCACTCTGTGAGTCATGAAACAAATGTGTCAGAAGAGCCAAACTGTAAGTACCAATTAATCCGCTTCAACAATTGATGGGAATGAAGCAATTGTTTCGAGTACCATTGTAACAGGAGGTGGACACCAGCAGCTTAGTTAATTCTCAAGCGGAGTTAACATTCCAACAATGTCGTATAGGTTGTACCAAAAAGTTGAGAAACAATTGCAAAAAACTGTTATGGAGCAAAACTGGGAGTCGATGATTGAGGCTGGTAAAGAAGAGTCACGACTGGCCATTGAAAATAAAGAAATTGATGAAAACGGAATACCATTGCTCACGGTTATTGCTGATGGAAGTTGGTCCAAGCGATCATACAAGACAAACTACAGTACACATTCAGGCGTTGGGTGCATCGTTGGCTTGTAAACCGGAAAACTTTTGTATTTATGCGTTAAAAATAGTTTCTGTGCGATGTGTAGTCGAAATGAGCGTTTAGATCTTGATAAAGCCCATTTGTGCTTCAAAAAATGGTGCGGATCATCCACACGGATGGAAAGCGCGATAATTGCGGAAGGGTTTAATAGTAGTCTGAAAATTCACAATATTTGCTAAATTAATAGGAGACGGTGATAGCAGCGTTTTCAATAAAATAAACAACTCAAATCCATTCAAAGGCAGAATTGTAGAAAAGATTGAGTGACTAAACCATTTACTAAGAAATGCCTGTAATAAGTTGCGGGAGATGAGCAACCGCAATCGTAGCGTATCGTCTGGCCAACTTGTGAGTCCATTTTAACGAAAAGAAATTAAAAAGAATATTTTATGAATTAGAACGGGAATACAAAATCAATTATATATCGCAAAGCCTACCCAAACCTGAAATAATTGAAAATCTAAAAAAAGACATGAAAAATAATATTATATATTTCATGGTTTTGGGGAACACGAAAATTGTGCTGAATATTTTTACAATGGGGTAAAAACAAATGAAACAAATTTAATTCCAGCGTTTCAAAAATGTGGAGTTAAACAAGACTTATTGGCTTGCATTGATAAACTTATTCAGCACACCAATATCCTAATTGAGGTTCAAACTAATAATGCGGCCGAGATGTTCAATTCAGTCGTAAATAAGGTAACAGGAGGCAGAGTGGATTCATCACAAAGTTTTGGTTACTACATGAAGTGTAATATTGCCTCATTAATTGTAAATAAAGGCAATTTTACTCCATCTTTCCAGCAATCCACTGGTAAATATACCTTACGTAATGTATGATTTGAATATTATTTTATTCTATATTATATAAGGCATATGCATATTTACATTTAACACACACATTTGCTTACCTCGAAAAATCTTATCTTACGTTATTATCGATTATTATTTTTGTTTTGTCTTGTGTTAGAAATTTATTATGAAAATACAAAATGCTAGCACGAATTTTGTCAGTTGCTGACCAGCTTTTAATTACATTAGAACGCAAGCTAAATTATATAAAATATAAATCGAAAACTTAGACGAAAAGGATTAATTATTCGAAGCCAAGGGCGTCAAATAATTAATAACGTGGCTTCTTTTATGAAAGAGGAGGCTGCGGATGGAATTTCAATTCCATTACAAAATCACAGGTAAATAAAAATAATTTATATAACATATTATTCTGTTCTGAAATAAGTAAACCAGTTACGATTTTTATTTCTTCTAAATTCAATTAGCAATTTGCGTAGTTTTTATATTTAAAGGGCTATTTTCGATGTAATTTCAACCGATTTGGTGTTCGATGAGATTTACCTACTTATATGATTTTCAATTGCTATGTTTAACAAGCCGAATGATTTGAAGTGAATATCATAATCGATTGAAAACTGGGCAAAAATTAAGAATTTAGAATGTCAAAATTTTTATTAATGTTATTAAATAATAATAAATTTAAAAAAATCATAAGCGATTCGTTTATTTCGAAACAGAGTTTGTAATATTTTAAACAGTTAATATTATGAAATCTATTAAATAGAATGAGAGTGTTCGCTGCGACTGGCATTTCCAAATCATCTTACCATAGGATTGTGGATAGAAACAAAAATTTGAACATATCGCCCAGAAAAAAAAGGACTAGACGATCAAATGTTTTGGGGAATGTATCAATAGCCGAAATACAACAAATTCGCCAAATAATTTATAATTTTATAGTCATTGACAAAAAAAGACCCACAATAAAATGTAAGTGAAATATACTTTTAATTAAATGCTTGTATATATTTCTATATTTCTTTTATAGACATATTTTATAAAATGAAAGATATGGAAATGAGTTTCTCTGGCGGTACAACAACGTTGTGGAAACTATTAAAATTAATGGGCTTTAGGTATATACTGTCAGTACTTTTGTGTAAAACTATTTATTCTTATTTAATGATTTGTAGGTGGAAAAAGACCGAGGACAATAGAAGAGTACTTGCCGAATCATATGATATTCGCCTAAAGCGCATTAAGTATTTCAAAGAAATACGCAAATTCCGTGCAGAAGGGCGTCCAATTATATTTACCGATGAAACTTACATTCATTCTTCGCACACATCGTCAAGTGGATGCGTATCAATTACAAATTGGATGCACTGCTCGCATCTTACGCCCACTCAGTTCTGAGACTGCCACCATATCACTCAGAATTAAACCCAATAGAAGGTATTGGCTGTTGTAAAAAATTGAGTGGCAGCGCATAATTTCACTTTTAAACTAAGTGACGTAGAAGAACTCACTAGAAAAAAGTTTTCTGAGCTCACAGTAGATGTGTGGGAAAGATTATCCGAAAGCGTAATCACAATTGAGAACCAATACTGTGAAAGAGATTATCTTTTAAATGATTTAGATGATAGTCTTAAATTTGTTGTGAATGCCGGGTCGTCTGAAGAAGATGAGTCCAGTGAATCCAGTGAATCAAATGCGGCTTCACCTTCGGATTCAGATACTGAGTCTGACTAAATAAAAACATATTTTTTCAATATATAACATCTTTGATTATATATCCATAATCACCGTCCATAAAAACTGAACTCCATATTTTTATTTCTAACATACTAATTACGTGAAAAATGCACGCCACTGACCCCTCAGTAGAGTTAGGTTCGCAATGTTGTTTGCGCAGATACGTCATCAAACCCTGACCTAGGCGGCTTCTTTATAAAGTGAACGCACTATATATGTACTATTACCGGATAAAACCCAGGCAACATATATACGTCTTTTGACAGTATTAAAAGACTTGGAACCAACAGTTACACCATCATCCATCTTAATGGATTTCGAATTATCGATGATGAATGCTGCAAAAGAAGTGATTCCAGAAACTAGACAACGAGGGTGTTTTTTTTCCATTTTACCCAAATCATCTATCGTCATATCCAAGCCGAGGGACTCCAACATCGTTACGAAACGAATCCTGAATTTGCTCTAGCAATGCAATTGTTGCCTGCTCTAGCATTTGTGCCTACAATTTACTTGCTAGACATTTTTGAAAACTTGTGCGACGAAAATTTAATCCCAGACAAAGCTCAAGGTGTTATGGATTACTTTGAAGACACTTGGATTGGGCGCCCTCAACGACGTCAACGTCGCCCGCCGCGTTTTCCACATGACATGTGGAATTGTGTTGAGGTAGTCAATGAAGATTTACTGAAAACCAATAATTCCGTAGAAGAATGGCACAGAGGATTTGACCAACAAATAGCGGTAAATCATCCCACTATCTGGAAATTTATTGAAGCTTTGCAGCGGGAACAAAGCCACAATGAATTAAAAATCGAACAATATTTGGCTGGCGAAAAACCACCCACAGACCAGAAAAAATATAAAGATTGTGCCGACAGGTTGAAAAGACTTGCAAATAGTTTCGAATATCCAGAAAACAACACCATGGACTATTTACGTGGAATCGCGCACAATTTACATTTCTGAATTTGTATATATAAATTTTAAATATTGTATAAATGTATATTAATAATTTTTAAATATATTGCATAAATGTAAATAAATAAATTTTAAACATTCTTAATAAATGCATTTTTTGTTTTACTTTGGTCAACATTGTTCGGTCTATTACTTTTCGGTCTATTGAATTCGGTCTATTGAGTTCGGTCTAATTGCCGTGTACCACTTACAACATAGTACCTTAAATAGTCAGATTTAAAAATTTGCAAA
The DNA here is from genome assembly GCA_030264715.1 of Adinopsis sp. GC000173. Classification (NCBI taxonomy): domain Eukaryota; kingdom Metazoa; phylum Arthropoda; class Insecta; order Coleoptera; family Staphylinidae; genus Adinopsis; species Adinopsis sp. GC000173. The sequence continues at coordinate 14,230 of JARJDW010022176.1, read as the reverse complement.
TAAAGTGATATAGCTGTAAATATTGTATGATATCACATACAAATAATTTTATGTTTGATTTGGTAATAACAATTTGATTGGTTTATGTGAAAAGATGGGATTTCGTATGTTATGAGCTACTTATTTTATTCTATTAGTTGTACTTGTAATAACAAATTTAATTATTATTAGAAAGCAATCAAGTTGCCTTTTGCATCTATAATGCGTATTTTTTGATTCCTTGTTGATATAAAATGTGATCTGTGATGTTTTAATAATTCATTGTCATAGTTTAGTGCGCATTTATTAATTTAAAAAATAATTATTGAAAATGTATGTAAATACGTTGTAAAATAATTAGGTTTGAAAAGGCATGAAACATATTTTATTTATGTATTACTAAATACTTGAAATAAATATATTTAAAAAATTATCTTGTATGGATTGTAATTACAATACAAATTAAAATAAATGATATTTTAAATATTCAAGAAAGGTTTATTAAATTCGTAGATGTTGGTCAAGACAAAACTTCCGCAGCATTGTCCTTGTATCTATTAAATTTATTAGATAGATTAAAACGTAAAGAAAAATGAATAGCTCAAACTTATGACTGTGGAGCTGTTATGTCTGGCGATTTATTTGATTTTCAGGCGTGAATTATCACCGATTGTCCAGAAACTCTGTTTGTTCATTGTTGTGCTTATAGACTAAATTTAGTATTATCCCAACTACAAATATTTTATAAAACAATTAATGGTTTTGCGTCATTTTTAAGCACATCTGCCAAACGCACAGCAAAATTAGATTAAGAGCTAAAAAAGATTTTCAACAGTAGCTCGTACAAGATAGGCATGTAATGGAAGAATTATTGAAAGTCTTAATGAGTATCGGGAACAATTAATTTTATGTTTGATTCTAATTTCGGGAATCCGGATGATTGGGATATTGAAACCTATAATATGTCGAGGGGTTATTAAGCATATTTGAACGACTTCAATTGCTGTTTTTTTATTAACACAGTAAAACAAATGACATCAAATATTGTCTACTGAATATAGATAATTTTAAAACAGCGCTTAAAGAAAGGCGTGATAATTTGTATAATTATTATATTATTATAAAAACAAATTATGGTAGATTTTTTGATTTACCGCGATTAAAAAATGAATTAATAGCAGTAAATAATTTAATGATTTGAAACATATAAAGGTTTCTGATCTTAATTTTATAAATGTCAATGACTTGAATAATGCTTTTTCGCACAGTGTTGTTATGTACTTTAATTGTGAGAATTCAAGTAACCAGTGCGTCTGTTGAGAGATCGCTCTCGGTTTTAAATAGCATAAAGCCAAATCATAAAAATCGCACTGGACAAGGTAGATTATCTAAATTGACATTATTGTCTACCGAAAAAAATTATTAAAAAATTTAATAGATAATAAAAGAACAATATTTGTAAATAATGTTATAGATGATATTGTGAAACAAACAAAAAGAACAGAATTAATCTATAAGTAAGTTTAAATGTTTATATTGTAATTATAAATATTTATATTGTATTATTATTTTTAACTATATTACAATACTATTGTTGTTATTTATTTATTTTAATCAATATTCATATATATTTCATTTACTTAATTGCTTCCCCTGACTAACAAGTCACCGCACGCCACTGTCTCTCGATTCTTGTAAAACAAATATTTTTCGCTTCAAATTTTCAATTACCGTGCTATACCTCTTCATCTTCTTCTTCAACTTAATATTCTCGTATCGTATCATTTTGATTTGATCTTTTAATAATAAATATTTGCGCATTAAATTATCGTAATGCCTTTTTGATCTCCTTGGTGAACTGAAGTCAAGAGTCGAGTGTGGTGATAAGCTAGATATTTTCCTTTTTCTTCCCTTTTCGGCAATACCTTTTGGTGTTGATGGCTCACCCTTCACAAGTTCCGGCTCATCATCTTCTTCATCTTCTTGCTCCACATTCTGTGCAGACATTTTCATTGCAGAAGCTGATGCTGATGTTGATGGTGTTACTTCAGTAGCAACAAATTGTTCCGCCAATATTTCACCCTTCACAAGTTTCGGCTCATCATCTTCTTCATCTTCTTGCTCCACATGCTGTGCAGACATTTTCATTGCAGAAACTGATGCCGATGTTGATGGTGTTGCTTCAGTAGCAACAAATTTTTCCGCCGGTATTTCAATTGCATGTTCACTAGGCTTCTCCTCCACTTTGTCGGCATTTTTATTAAAAGGCATGCTTCCTTTCTTTAATGTTGTTCTATTTGAACTCCAATATACAATTAAACAGTCCTTCGAAAAATGGTCAGAGCACAAATAAACATTCTCATGCACGTTTCGAGGATTTAAGCCGAATATTGCAAGCCATTGCGCTCTTATAATAGGATCACTTGGAATTCTAAACACACATAACAAATTAATTAAGAATATGTGTAAAAAACGTATTAAACTTACTTATGAAATGAAACATTACTTTCAGGGCCAGCATTTTTACAAACCAAACACTGCTTCATTTTGATAGAATAAATGTTCAAAATCGCAAAAAAACTATAAAAACACTATGGAAATTCCTTTCGTAACACGTCTTAACACAACGATTGGCAGAGAGGTAATGAAGAACTTTTTAAAATCTAAAATGTTGCATAGGCTAGAGAATGACAGGGATACATATAAAATTCCCAGTAAATAAGACTAACAAATAAACATATTACAGTACGTTTAGTTGATTCTGGCGGGTTGCCCCGGTGTGCGACCATAAAAGAGGCTGGTTCGGTGTAATACGTCGTATTCTTTTCTCTCTTTAACCCCCCACGCTAAAAGAGAGGGAAGATTTGAAATTTGTGCAGTATTGCCTGTTGCGTTTAAAACAAGTTTTAGGCGATTTTAGGTGCTATGAAGCTTTTTAGGAATTCAAAAGAAGTAAGTATTTGATTAGACATGACAAAAATATACTTAATGAATTTTGAGATCACTCAATTCATAATCATTTCCAGTATGCCATGTAGGTAAGCAGAGACCTGAACATTTTGAACGCCGTTTCTTAAGCTCAGTAAGTACAACCCCTCCCTTAAATATATCTTATACTATTATACGCTTTAAACATTGCTTCATAGCACCTAAAACCGCTTAAAATTTGTTTAAAACGCAACAGGCAATACTGTGCAAATTTCAAAACATCCCTCTCTTTCAGCGTATGGTGTTAAAGAGAGAAAAGGATACAATGTATTATACCGAAGCAGCCGCTTTTCATGGTCGCTCTACGGGGGGACCTGCCAGAGTCAAATAAATGTACTATAGTAATCGGCTGTAGGGCAGGTAGAAACTGGTTTTCAAAAATACTTTCAAGGGCACATCATCGATAGTCGTTGAAGAGTAGGTATAAACCGTATAACCGTTACTTTTCGCAAACAAATCATATGGCTGTAAGTTATATATAAAATCAAAAATATTAAATATGAATTATTTTTATAATTGTTTATTGCATTGTGTGTATTTACGCACTCTAACTATAATAAGTAATTATATAAATAATTCGCATTTAATATTTATTCAATCGCTAATGATTTAAATAAATAAATAAAATAAGTTTCGATAATTTAAAATTCATAATATGGCGCAAACTAAGTTACCCACGATGCAATACTTTCGCGCATGAACACACCGCATGTGTGAAATGGAAGATATATTTGCTGTTTCACTAGTGAGAATTTTTTTTACATAAACTTGATGGGTGAGAGCGCACACATGATTATACCACAAACAATATAATATCCAGATGGAACAATACGAATGGGAGAAATCATACAGTTTTTTCTAGTTTTGGGAGGGAACATAAGGAACACCTCCAGCCCTTTTTTATAGTAAGATATATTTCTAGTAGATGGCACCTCAAAAATTTATCCACTGTTGCCCTTTAAATAGGCTCGTTTTGCTATATTTGACATATTATTCTGCATTGAAAATTTATAAACGCAAATTGCAATAGCAATATCAAATCTATTAAATAGCAAAAAATTTACGAGAAATTGTTTTACTTTGTTTTGTGACTTTTTGGCATTGCTTCTTGTATGAAACGTGAGTAGTTTACTATAGTATAGTTATATTCTTTAATTAGTTTTTATAATGTCTTGAAAATATCACGGATGCAACGATAATCGGCAAAATAACAAAAACATATCATTCTTTTTATTTCCAAACAATAAGAAATGTAATTTACGCAATACTTGAGTTCAAAATTGCGGATACACTGATCGTGAGTTGTATTCGTTAAACAATAATCAAAAGCTATATATTTATGCAAATCATTTTCCCGAAAAATACTTTTATCCGAAAAACGATTCTATAAGGATTCTATTCCATTACCTTATGACAAATTATTTCTAATAAACGCTAAAGAGAGTATAGAAGAAGCTTTTACTTCACTTAATCATCTGGACGATAATTGCAATAAAATTATTATTAAATCTTCTTGTTCACCAAAAAATCAACAATATAATAAAAATTGTTGTCAGTCGGCAGTTTTTTATTAAAAAAAACTATTCAAAGCCTTGAAACCAAATCATTTACTACAAAAAGAAAATTTTAAAATTAAAAAATATGAAGCAATACGTATTGACAAATGCGATCTTACTAAATCTACAAAAACATTTGTGAATAAGCAATTATTTCACAAACATAAATGGCACCCAATATTTATCAAACACTTTATTAGTTCCTGCAGATACCGTTAATTGTGAAAATGATTCTGATTTCACTTTAGATATCGACAATTATTCAGAGTTTAAAGCAATGGAAGATTTAATTGATCTTCATATAAATGATGAAAATATTAATATAAATATTCAATTTGAACAACATTGTGAAACTTTTGAAGAATTTCATATCGAAGGTGATACTTTAGAATACAACGCAATTCGTTATTTTGCTGGTTGTCGAGTAACAAAACATTCAACTAAACTTGCGTGTGATACTTGCGAAAATGCTTTAATTAATACAAGTGGTTACTGTATTTCTAAATCTGAACTTTACTAATACACAAAGCATATAGTTCCTTACTAAATAATTCCGATATTGGAAATTTGAATAATCCTAGTAATGATTTTTACATAATTGTTTATTTAGATTTAAATATTTTTATGAAAATATGAAATGAAATGAAAATACAAATCAGGTATTGTAGAATTGTGGGTTGATGATTTTGACACACAACAAATGTTTAACAAGTATATTAAAATAACCAAAAATATAATAATGTGTATACAATAATCAATAACAATCATGAATTATCAACTATAATAAAATAATAACAACAATGGACATAATAACAATAACGAAATAATAATAATGCGTGTTAAGTTTAACGGCTCTATTTATACCTAAACTAAGTGAAAGGAACTTCACTTTCAAAAACCAAAATTGTTATAACAAATATATAAATAATATGACAATTGAATAGACGTTCTAGATATTTCTTATCGTTAAACATTTTCAGTTTTTTTAAAGCAATTTTATAAAAAAAATGAGCAAAAAAAGGAACCCGAGAGTGGAAACGAACTTGAGACTGTGAATCTGAAGCCGGCCCGTTACGCTACGGCGTTTATCGAATTGCATGGACTCTATTCAGGTACTAATAGCGCCCGGGAAAATTAAAACCTCCATATCCGGGAAATGGTTGAGTATCGCATCGTATCCCAATAGCTTTTGTTACCGCTATAGTAGTACTACGTCCCTGCAAAATTTCGTCGAAATCGGTGACCCCAGTTATGGGCCTTCCCCTCGTAAGTATACTTCAATAGCAGATTTTCGAATAACAGATGTAAGTTATACTATATAAAGCATGTAACCGAGTATACATCAACGTGTCACTACTTCAATGACAGATTTCCGAATGATAGATACATACATATATTTAGTGAACCTAGTCAAAGTCTGCGTTGTACACAAATAGATGCAAACCGAAAAAAATGGAAAAAAGTAAAGGATGGCAGACTCAAAGATGATGCTGATCAAGTAAAAGACCGTAAATCAAATGCAATATAAAGATCTTTAATATTTTGTAATTATTATATATATACTAATTAATTTGATTTAGTAAACCAGCTAAATCTAGTTAAAATGTTCGTTGTACACTATATGTAGAACTCAAAAAAAGGAAAAAAGGAAAAAAGTAAAGGATGGCAGACTAAAAGATAATGTTGATCAAGTAAAAGACCGTAAATCAAATGCAAGGTAAAGATCTTTAATATTTTGTAATTATTATATTATACTAATACTAATTAATTTAATTTAGAGAACAACCTAAACCAAGTTAAAGGGTGCGTTTAACCCTATATGCAAAACTCAAAAATAGGAAATAAGTAAAGGATGGCAGATTCAAAGATAATGCCGATCAAGTAAAAGACCTTAAATCAAATGCAATGTAAAGATCTTTAATATTTTGTAATTATACATATTATATATGGTACACTAATTAATTTAATGTAGTAAACAACCTAAACCTAGTTAAAGTATGCGTTGTACACTGTATGCATAACTCAAAAAAAAGGATAAAAGTTAATGATGGCAGACTCAAAGATAATGCTGATCAAGTAAAACATCGTAAATTTTTATTTTCTATGTGAGTTTGAACTTATTGTACCTTTAATACATATTAATAGCATCATGGCTTTGTGTATACTTATCATTTTGGTATTGAAAGAATTTGGATTCTACTAATTTATGAGCGCAAAAACTTAAAAATATTACAGAATTTGTGCTATTCTATGTTTAGGTACATAAGTAACAGTTGTGAGCGAATATTTTTATTTTTAAATATTATACATTAAAATCAAGGTGCATCCATTTATATCTTGTCATCAAATTCATTAAGATTTGAATATCGACAAGCTATTAGAGCAAGAACCAAAAATGATTTTGAATATGTGAGGATCGTCAAAGAAGTTATGTAGAAGTGACTCAAATATTTAATGAACAATTTTTCGTGGCGAAAATAACCGAATTTCAAGGAGTACCGTTTGTAGGACAATTAATAGGTTTGAAACGACGGGATCTGTAAAAGATCGGACACGTGCTGGTAAGCCAAAAACCTAAATCAGCAATCAAAAAACATTAGATGTATTACAATCTTTTGTAGAAAATCCTAATATATCTGTGCGACTGGTGGTCCTAGAGAAGGAATTGCCAATTGGATACACAAGCAAGTTCCTGAAAACGAATAAGTGACATCCCTTCAAAATTCAGTGCAAGCAACGATTATTAGATGGAGATATTAACAGACGTCTAGCCTTTTGCAAAATTATGATGAATAAAATTGAGTGATCCGTTATTTTAAAAGAATTGTGTTCTCGGATGAGTCAACGTTTTTTACCAATGGCATGGTGAATAAACATAACGTAAGATACCAGTCTAACAATAATCCTCACATTTTAAGGGAAAACCATACACAATATCCGCAAAAGGTTAATGTTTGGACTGGTCTTTTAAATAACGTAAAAATTGGGCCCGTTTTTATCGAGGTTAATTTAGATAGCTAAAGATATGAGACATTGCTAAGAACAGATTGTGCCAGCAATCCAAATGTTATCCAATAACCAAATGGATAGAATATATTTCCAAACAAGATGGATCTGTTACACATTATAGAATCCACGTTCGTGCATATTTGGACCAAATGTTCCTCAGAAGGTGGATAGGACGAGAAGGTGCAATTGCGTGGCCTGCATGTTCACCTGACCTAAGACCGTTGGACTATTTTTTTGTAGGGGTATCTAAAAAACAAAATTTACGGAACACAGCCTCAAAATTTAAACGAATTAAGGGAAAGGGTAGTTGAACAAATGGCAACGATACCACCAGAAACGTATAAAAATACGTTAGACACATTTTATAACCGATTGGCTCATTGTCAAACGGTTCAGCGATGCCATTTTGAAAACCTTTTGCGAACCAAATTTTTATTAATAAAAACTTGTTTAGATTTTTTAAGATAAAACAGGTCTACGGTTCACAGCAGGTCCAGAAAAGCGTTCTGTTCTAGAGCAACGCAAAGTATTGATATTTGGAAATCTTCAATGAAAGATTAAATCACCGTTATTTTACCTTGAATTTGGGGGAAAATCATAATTTCCTAAACCACCTGTTGAAACAAATGAAATCAATTTGATTTTTTATGGTATTGTCTTTGTTATTTCGTGGTGATGTCTAATTATATAGTTCTAACAGAACATATTATACATTTTTAGAATATACGTCTTGAAGATACACCCATTTTACCTTCCTCAAGTCAAAGTTGTTCGAGTTGTTCCAGAAGTTCTAAAAGAACTTCAGCATTATCAGTGCGGTCACGATCAAGAAGTCGGAGTGTCTCGCCAACTTCAAAATTCAATGATATTTCATTATCATATATACTTCAGTCATCACAAGAAGGCAAATTGCTTTTGGGATTTTATAAAGACAACAACTATCTTACAGACCATAATCGTCACATTTTAATCGATATGATAGCCCTTTATTTTATTCAAAAAGACATACATATGTCAGTATCAGTATGTGACGATATAGCAAAACAAGTCAAAATGATTTTTCCATCTGAAACTCAAGTAAGTTAATTTTATGTATGCAGATTAATAATATTTTCAATATTCGAATGTTTTTAGGAAGTATATTTTGTAGCTCAGCAAGGAAAGGCTTCCAAGGGTAATTTATTCACAAAATACCAAAATCGTTTAAGAAAATTAAGAAATAGAGGATTAAAATCCAAGAGAGCAAATAAACCGAATACTACTAATTCTAGAATAGAAATTACGAATGCTAGGCTAAGAATTAGATGATATTGTCTAGTTTTTCAGAATTTAATATCTATTGTGGAGAGCCTGAACAAGATGCCCAGGAGCACATAAATAGATATCAGTTTCATTGTAAATGAATCATAAAATACCTTAGAAGTTATTAAGCGATTTCCCTCGTACAAGCATTCACTGGGTTATAAGCTAGTAAGTAATCCAAAAATATTATATTACACACATATACATTTATTTTTTATCATTTTTTAGATAAACATAGACTCTAAGTCGTTACACCCCAATGCTCATAATCTTTTTAACAAGTGGGATGTCTTTGTGCCATACTGAACATTTTTAATGACAAATTACGAGATCCCAACAGCCGTTCCCTTTATCAGGAAGCAGTTAACCAAAAAAACGATGAGTACACAGGTAGTTTTTATAGGGTTACTAATTTTTCTAAACAATGAGAACATTTTTTAGAAGAGATTCATCAATTTTATGGTTACTTCATGCATTAATTGCGCCAACAACAAAACATTATTCAAAAACCGAAGTGGGCAAAAACATATTAACGAAATATACTATCATTGATTCCACAAATTCATTCATAGTTTTAGTCAAAACTGCTGCCAACTTCAATGATCTAATAATGGCAACGAAAAATGAAAACAACAGTATACAGGCATTCATGGTCTTGATTGGTGATAGCTTAGTGAATATTCAAGAAATAATTGTATTTTTTGATATCAAATATAATTATTTTCGATAGTTAAGGCCTTGGATGTATGTTTTAAAATTTACCAGGCGTTTAACTTGGAATATCCAAAAGAAAGTATTGTCGTATGGCAATTTTTACAACATTATTTTTATAATATACAGACTAAATATGATCAGCCATTCCCTAATGTTAATTTAATTTTGCAACTCGTTAATGAGGAAAAACTATATATATGTTTTGTTAGCCTATTTGTTGTAATAATTTTTTTTTCACTAATCTCATGTTTTTTTTTGTCGCAATCTGTACTATTTACTTGAATCATCCAATAAGCAATTGAAAAAACTTACAATTTGTTCAAGTTAATAAATATTTTGTTTTATTTAAAAACAGTTTTTATGAAAAAAATTACGTGAGCCTAAAAATGAATGGACTTGTGAATTTTACACATAAAATTTCTTCTGACTTTCACAACTCCATTCTTTTAAAGCTCACGTAATCTTTTTCATAAAATAACGTGTTTTTAAATATAACAAAATATTTATTAACTGGAACAAATTGTAGATTGTTAATGCAACTAAAACATTTCGTTTTGTTAACAAGATATTTATAGGCATTTACAGCCAAGGATTATTAATTTAACAAAATCCTTTTGTTAAGTTAAGAAAATATTTATAGGCATTTACACTCAAGGCTTATTAATTTAACAAAAACATTTGTTAAGTTAACAGAATATTTATAGGCATCTACAGCCACAGGTTATATAACATTAATTTAACTAAAACACTTTGTTAATGTAACGAATAAAAAGGGTTATTAGACAAAATTATTTTGTAGATTGTACGAAAACATCATTTTGTTACAGTAACAAAAATCCATTTGTGAAATAGCCTAAAATTTTGTCGGTTCAAATATAAAGAAAGATTTGTTGAATAGACACAGGTGTTTTGCATTATGTGCATAGAAATTTAGATATATCCTTAGAGTCCAAAATTTGGAAAGATAAAAAAGAACTATGTCATTTTAAAAACTAGATCTAAAAAAAAATTATCCCTCAAAAAATAAAATAAAAATCAGTACGCTTGGAAAATCTATATTACCAAGTTTTTCGATTTCATTTGAATCCCAGAATAAAACAAGTATAATAATAAAAGAAAAAACACTTGATAGGTTCATAAAATAATTAATTAGACCAATTGTAATGGGTAGTTAATATATATTTCGACAGTTACGTCATCGTCGGAACTAGTGAACTACATAAAGTTGTCAACGCAATTGGTCTAATTAATTATTTTGTGAACCTATCAAGTGTTTTTTCTTTTATTATTATACAAATATGGTTCATCAAGTGACTGCTAATAACATCATTAACTTTATTAATAAAACAAGTATTTCAATTCTACCTGGGGAATTAATTACAAACTATCGGATGATCCCTGAGAAACATTTATGTGGATATGATTTGTTCCAAACTAATATAGAAACTTTGCTGCCGGATCGCTGGGTTGACGATAACATTATATGTAAATGCTTTTTTATTTAAGGCACAAGAGGTAGCGAAACAAAACAAACTCAATCTTGCGTGTATTGATAGTTTCGTTACCCAAAACGTGGAGAACACGCAAGCAAGTTTAAAAAAATGGGCACTAAAGACTGAGGTTTTAAACAAAGACTTTTGGTTATTACATTATAATTTAACTCGTTTCCATAGGGTTTTATTTCTGTTCAATTTCCCAAGTAAGGAAATCGTTTATTTCGATTCATTACATGGTAGTGTACCAAAATTATTCTTGGAGAGATTACTGCTAAGGTTGGATTCACAATAAATATATATCATATATTTGTTGACGCGTTTCAACTATTGCGTAGTCATCATCAGAACTACAATTCCTCACAACTCTATGCTTATTTCGTTTGATGTAAACAATCTGTTTACTTCAGTTCCGATTAATGAAATGAATGACATCCTAACATCGTTTTTCCAAAAAGCCAACGTAAATATCTATTTTCTTGTACTTATAAATTCCGTTTTACAACAAAATAAAAATTCAATAACAAGTTATACATACAAAATGAAGGTCTGCCAATGGGTTCCCCTTAATGGCTGAATTTTTTATGTGCAATTTTGAAAATAATTTTCTTGAATCCAATCCGTTATCCAAGTATGCTAAGTTTTATTTCCGCTATGTTGATGACATTTTAATTCCTTGGACAAGAACAACAAAACAATTGACAAAAATTTTTGACTATATCAACAACCAACGCCCAAAAATCCAATTTACAATAGAGCTAGAATCGCATAAAATAATTGCATTTTGGATATTTTACTCATAAGGTTAGATAATAAAAATTAGATTTCAACGTTTATAGAAAGTCATCATACACGGACATCATAATACCCCAAGATTCCAACCATGCTTTTAACATAAAATTGGCTGCTTTCAACTTTTTCATCAATAGACTATTACAATTCCCTCTTAACAAACAAAATTTCAGCAAGGAACTAAATACGATCAAACTTTTGGCAATTAATAACCGTTATTCACCACATTTAGTGGATAAATTAGTCAAAAAACATTAACATAAAATCCTTACACTCCCAGTCCACAGATTCGGAAATCAAATTTAGAAAACTCACGTATATTAATAAATTCAGCTCCAAATTAAATCAAACTTTCAAAAAATGTTCCGTAACTGCTGCCTCCTACAATAATTATACAGTTAGAAACCTTTTTGTTAATAACAAAGTAAATAAAATAGACAGAGTGCTAAAATCGGGTGTCTATAAAATTAAATGTTCAGATTGCAATCATATCATTGGTTAAACTGGAAGATGTTTCGATACTAGATTCAATGAACATCTTAAAGTCTGGCTTTTAGGTCATGACTCAAGATCGAATGTTGCAAAACATGATAAAATGTAAACATGAGTTTAATGTGGCATGCTTAACTATTTTACATGTTTGTAAGAAAGGCGACCGATTTAATTTTCTTGAAGCTTTTTTAAATTCAAAAACATCCTAAGCAAAACATACCGCTAATGAACGAGCAACAAAAATTAAGTCGGTCTCCTTTTATAGATTTATTACACAATGTAAATAGTACCTAAACAATTGTATTTAACATCTCGGTTTTTTCATCACCCACCCCATTACGAATTCGTTTACCTGTTTACTGTATTGAGAGTACGGGACTAATTTAGTTCTGATGATGACTACACAATTTTAAATTTTTAAAGTGGTTCACAACGAGGAAGCAACAAAATTCCTAAATTAAATATAACTTTTTAAAGGTCGCTTGTCAAAATTTCAGCTCAATTGTTTATTTTGTTTACGGGTTGCAGTGGTTTGATAAAAATATTGTTGAAAGTTGGTTGATTAAATTTTATTCCTGCAGCATTTATTTAAGATTTTCAAACAGTTAGTAATCATTGAGACACAGATCTCGAGGATACACAGGGTGTTGAAGTAATTCGAAATGCAATTCGAGCATTTTGGACATCTCTGTATGTCTTATGACACGCAACGTTGTCCAGGGGAAAGAACATCAGCAAACAACCAAAAATTACCCGTGAAAAACAAAGCATAATAAACAAAAATCGTTTCGAAGTGTTACAAAATCTAGAACAAAATGGTAACAATAAAGCAGTGTTTAAAAACCTAAAAAATAAATACGCCGAAGATCATAATGACCACTGGTCACAAAACTCGACATGTTTGGCGTACAATCAAAGAATGTTGTTTAGACTTCAGCGATATAACTAAAACTGATTTTGAGAGAAAAATAAGAACATTTCAATGTAGATTTATGTCCAAAATAGTCGCATGCGATTTAATGTTAGTTTTACAGTCTTTAAAGTAAGTCTAAAAACTTATTAAGACCTTATAGATATTTCATAATTGCATTATGCTTCACTAATGACAAATTATGTGATACACAAATTGGTATTGAAATATGGCCACGAAATGCTGCCGCTACCTTCCATCACTGCCACTTTAATGCCATGGAATTAGTTTGAGAGTTGGCCATAAAAGACTATGACAAAAAAGTGATAAACGTAAAAGAGGAAGACGCCGTAATGCAGTTGTGGAAAGAATGCCTCAATAAAATTGATAAAGGCGTATAAAGCAACTGTGTGGCACACACAGAGAAATTGAGGATGACATTTTTTCATTAACCTTCACTGTAAATACTGGTAGTGACGACGAGAAACAGGACTGTGATGATGACAACGACGACAACAAAGAATATTAAGTTCTGTATATATATTTTTTTAATTGCTGTATGTATTATTACTTTTGTACATATGTAGTTGTATATTGTAGAACATATTAATATATTTTATTTTATTATTTTGTTTATTAACAATTTTTTATTCGTAAACGGCATATAACTTTCGATTTCTGTTTGAGAACCATCAGATTTTTGAAAAAAATACTGACATCCTCATAACTAGTTGCATGTTAAAATATGTTTTGCTTATATTGGGTTGGATAGTAAGTTCGTAGCGTTTTTATATTTTATTTATTGTACAACGATTTGTTTCTGTTTGACAAAGTATTCGATAGGGTTTTTCCTGCTCTACAAAACTGTGCTAATTGTTTTTTGGATAAATTTAATTTTTTATTAGTTTTGCGGCTTAGAAATGGAATTTCCAGGAGGTAAAAATCAGCATATACGACAACTGCTCTTCTTTGCATTTCATCGAGGCCAAAGGGCT